>JANUSC010000372.1:0-215654 GCA_025200525.1 Camellia lanceoleosa
TGGTGAATATTAACTTTGAAATATTGAGTTATAAGTTTGAATGATATTTATTTTATTTTTGTTTTTAAAAAATTTTTGACTGAAATATAGAATTGAATTGCATTTTTTGTGTGTTTTTGTTTTTGGGGGCCTTTTTTTACTCAAAAATCTATGCGGGAGGCCAAGATGGGCTTGGACCGTGGGACCACTCAAACACTGCAAGTTCACGAATCCAAGTGTGTGAAAGATTCTATGTTTCTAATCCACATGTTAGCTTTTTAAGTTTGATTTTTTTTCCTTTTCAAGTTCAAGCTAGAGCTCAGCTTAATTGAGTTGGTTCCATTCGAGCTCGAGTTTCTTTTTTTGCTCGAGTTTCTGAAATTGAAGGAACCAAACTCAAGTTCGATTTGAGCTGTTCTCTAACTTAAACTTGATTAATTTTTTGTGAACCAAGCTTTAATATCAATATTTTAGTTAAATTCCTGATCCAAGAATATCATCTTCCATAAATCACAAAAAAACAACAAAACCAAGAGTGCAACTAATACATATAAAGAACAGTATATGTGAATCATATCAATAAAACCATAAATCCAATGTAATATATGCTTTTCAAATCCTATACACCACATATATGTTCAAAATCCTAAAACCACACATCTAATGTAATATATATACTTCTGAAATCCTATACTCCATATATAAGTACCACAAACGTGGCCAAATCCAAGTAACTACGAATTTGTAAAAGTATATACGTTTCTTCCTTCATATTTAGAGTAGTATGGAAGTTTCTTCCTCATATCTCCTGATATAGAGCAGGATGACAAGGCAAGAGAGGCAGACCGATAGAAATTTCTTGATCATGAGCAGCACCAACACCATTAAAAAGCTTCTGATCATCATCGGCAGCACTATTAAGCCAATAGGAATTCCAGCAGTTCGGATGGTCAAGAAAAGCTCATACATGACAGGTAAATACCTTCTCCCTTGACTTCATATTCATCAGTTCCACCTCTATCATCCGCATTTTACCGTAATAATCGTAATTTACAAAATACGAAACAGTCATTTTCGAAAAAACCTTAAAAGCAAGTGTACACATAGCAAACATAGTTGAGAAAATGGAAAACATAAGCCTCCACTCTTTTTCATATAGAATAAATATTATTTCCAAAATAAATTCCATAAGTTGGCCTAAAGTAGAAATGAGACCAAAAACTTCTACAAATGCAATAGGCTTTTTATTTTTCTTCAACCATACAACCTCTACACTTGTAAAAGTAAATGCAACCACTGCAAAACCAAGCCCCACGTAAGTGTATATTATATTTTTTTCATTTCCAACTTGTTCCATTATGGCATTGGCAAATTCTAGCGGGACATTGAAGGCAGCACAGTAAAAATTTAATTATTGTTCCTTCAAAAACTTAAACACTTTGAACTTCAATTTCCTCAAAACTTTGTTGCTGAAGCATCATACTATGAAAACATTGTGAAACATTGTGGGTTTCATTTTCTCAAAAACATTGCAGATGAAGTGACACACTTTGAAAAACAGGTTAAATACTTTGGACTTCACTCCCTTGAAAACCTCACAAGTGAAGTGAAGCACCATGAAAAACATAGGAAAGACTTTGGAAAACATTTTCTATGTCTATAATACAGAGAAGGGATAGGTGGAGGATAGAGAGAAAATGGAGGTTGGAGAGAGGGAGAGAATGTAAGAATGAGCAATGTGAGAATGGATGGTCCATTCCTATTTATAATGGTCTAAAGAAACTACCCATTTTTTTTAATGCACGATTTTGAAGAATTAAATTACCAAACATTATAAATAAATAAATAAATGAATGCTATAAATACACACTAATTTGTTCACGATTTTGAAGCATTAAATTAGTATATCGATTAATAGCACGATTTTGAAGCATTAAATTACCATACAACCTTTTTTTTTTTTTTTAAATGCACGATATTTTTTTTTACCTATAAGTACCATATACATGGCAAGATCCAAGTAACAACGAATTTGTAAAGGTATATACGTTTCTTCCTTCATATTTCGTGGTATGGAGTTTATTTACTCATTTCTCACAGTATGGAGTAGGACGACAAGGCAAGGAGGCAGACCGATAGAAACTTCTTGATCATGAGCAGCACTAGCACCGTTAAAAAGCTTTTGATCATCATCGGCAGCACTATCGAGGCAATAGGAATTCCAGTGGTTGGGATAGCAATGAAGAGCGTAGACATGACAACGAAATACCTTCTCCCTAGACTTCATACTCTTTAGTTCCATCTCCATCATCAGCATTTTACCGTAATAATCGCAATTTACAAAATACGAAATAGTCATTTTCGAGAAAACCTTGAAAACAAGTGTAGACATGGCAAACATAGCTGAGAAGATGGAAAACTTTAGCCTCCACTCTTTTTTATATAGAATAAGTACTATTTCCAAAATAGATGCCATAAGCTGGCCAAAAGAAGAAATAAGATAAAAAAACTTCTAGAAATGCAATAGGCTTTGTTTTTCTTCAACCATACAACTTCTACACTTGTAAAAGTAAAAGCAACCACTGCAAAACCAAGCCCCACGTAAGTGTATATTATATTTTTTTCATTTCCAACTTGTTCCATTATGGCATTGGCAAATTCTAGCAGGACATTGAAGGCAAGATTAAAAATTTAATTGTTGTTCCTTCAAAACTTAAACACTTTTGAACTTCAATTTCCTCAAAACTTTGTTGTCAAGCATCATACTATGAAAACATTAGAAACATTGTGGGTTTCATTTTCTCAAAAACATTGCAGATGAAGTGAAACACTTTGAAAAACAGGTTAAATACTTTGGACTTCACTCCCTTGAAAACCTCGCAAGTGAAGTGAAGAACCATGAAAACATAGGAAAGACTTTGGAAAACATTTTCTATGTCTATAATACAGAGAAGGGATAGGTGGAGGATGGAGAGAAAATGGAGGTTGGAGAGAGGGAGAGAATGTAAGAATGAGCAATGTGAGAATGGATGATCCATTCCTATTTATAATGGTCTAAAGAAACTACCCATTTTTTTTAATGCACGATTTTGAAGCATTAAATTACCAAACATTATAAATAAATAAATAAATGAATGCTATAAATACATACTAATTTGTTCACGATTTTGAAGCATTAAATTAGTATATCGATTAATAGCACGATTTTGAAGCATTAAATTACCATACAACCTTTTTTTTTTTTTTTTAAATGCACGATAATTTTTTTTTGCCTATAAGTACCATATACATGGCAAGATCCAAGTAACAACGAATTTGTAAAGGTATATACGTTTCTTCCTTCATATTTCGTGGTATGGAGTTTATTTACGCATTTCTCACAGTATGGAGTAGGACGACAAGGCAAGGAGGCAAACTGATAGAAACTTCTTGATCATGAGTGGCACCAGCACCATTAAAAAGCTTCTGATCATTATCGGCAGCACTATCGAGGCAATAGGAATTCCAGTGGTTGGGATAGCAATGAAGAGCGTAGACATGACAATGAAATACCTTCTCCCTAGACTTCATATTCTTTAGTTCCATCTCCATCATCCGCATTTTACCGTAATAATCGCAATTTACAAAATACGAAATAGTCATTTTCGAGAAAACCTTGAAAACAAGTGTAGACATGGCAAACATAGCTGAGAAGATGGAAAACTTTAGCCTCCACTCTTTTTTATATAGAATAAGTACTATTTCCAAAATAGATGCCATAAGCTAGCCTAAAGAAGAAATAAGATAAAAAAAACTTCTAGAAATGCAATAGGCTTTGTTTTTCTTCAACAATACAACTTCTACACTTGTAAAAGCAAATGCAACCACTGCAAAACCAAGCCCCACGTAAGTGTATATTATATTTTTTTCATTTCCAACTTGTTCCATTATGGCATTGGCAAATTCTAGTAGGACATTGAAGGCAAAGACAAGAAAATTTAATTGTTGTTCCTTCAAAAACTTAAACACTTTGAACTTCAATTTCCTCAAAACTTTGTTGCTGAAGCATCATACTATGAAAACATTGTGAAACATTGTGGGTTTCATTTTCTCAAAAACATTGCAGATGAAGTGACACACTTTGAAAAACAAGTTAAATACTTTGCACTTCACTCCCTTGAAAACCTCGCAAGTGAAGTGAAGCACCATGAAAAACATAGGAAAGACTTTGGAAAACATTTTCTATGTCTATAATACAGAGAAGGGATAGATAGAGGATAGAGAGAAAATGGAGGTTGGAGAGAGGGAGAGAATGTAAGAATGAGCAATGTGAGAATGGATGGTCCATTCCTATTTATAATGGTCTAAAGAAACTACCCATTTTTTTTAATGCACGATTTTGAAGCATTAAATTACCAAACATTATAAATAAATAAAAAAATGAATGCTATAAATACACACTAATTTGTTCATGATTTTGAAGCATTAAATTAGTATATCGATTAATAGCACGATTTTGAAGCATTAAATTACCATACAACCTTTTTTTTTTTTTTTAAATGCACGATATTTTTTTTTTACCTATAAGTACCATATACATGGCAAGATCCAAGTAACAACGAATTTGTAAAGGTATATACGTTTCTTCCTTCATATTTCATGGTATGGAGTTTATTTACTCATTTCTCACAGTATGGAGTTGGACAACAAGGCAAGGAGGCAGACCGATAGAAACTTCTTGATCATGAGCAGCACTAGCACCGTTAAAAAGCTTCTGATCATCATCGGCCACACTATTGAGCCAATAGGAATTCCAGTGGTTGGGATAGCAATGAAGAGCGTAGACATGACAACGAAATACCTTCTCCCTAGACTTCATATTCTTTAGTTCCATCTCCATCATCTACATTTTACCGTAATAATCGCAATTTACAAAATACGAAATAGTCATTTTCGAGAAAACCTTGAAAACAAGTGTAGACATGGCAAACATAGCTGAGAAGATGGAAAACTTTAGCCTCCACTCTTTTTTATATAGAATAAGTACTATTTCCAAAATAGATGCCATAAGCTGGCCTAAAGAAGAAATAAGATAAAAAAAACTTCTAGAAATGCAATAGGCTTTGTTTTTCTTCAACCATACAACTTCTACAATTGCAAAAGTAAATGCAACCACCGCAAAACCAAGCCCCACATAAGAGTATATTATATTTTTTTTTCATTTCCAACTTGTTCCATTTTGGCACTTACAAATTCTCGCAAGACATTAGCAGCACAGTAAAAATCTAATTGTTGTTCCATAAAAACCTTAAACACTTTGAACTTCAATTTCCTCAAAACTTTGTTGGTGAAGCATAACACTATGAAAACCAGGTGAAACACTGCGGGTTTCATTTTCTCAAAAACTATGCAAGTGAAGTGAGACACTTTGAAAAACAGGTTAAATACTTTAGACTTCACTTCCTTGAAAACCTCGCAAGTGACGTGAAGCGCCATGAAAAACATAGGAAAGACTTTGGAAAACATTTTCTATGTCTATAATATAGAGAAGGGATAGGTGAAGGATAGAGAGAAAATAGAGGTTGGAGAGAGGGAGAGAATGGAAGAATGAGCAACGTAAGAATGGATGGTCCATTCCTATTTATAATGGTCTAAAGAAGCATCCTCTTTTTTTTTTTCTTTTTTTTTTGAATGCATGATTTTGAAGCATTAATTTAGCAAACATTATAAATAAATAAAAATGAATGCTATAAATACACACTAATTAGTGCACGATTTTGAAGCATTAAATTAATATATCGATTAATAGCACGATTTTGAAGTATTAAATTACCAAACTACCTTTTTTTTTTTATTGCATGATTTTTATTTTTTTTTATCTTTAAAATACCTATAAGTACCATATACATGGCAAGATCCAAGTAACTATGAATTTGCAGAAGTACATACGTTTCTTTCTTCATATTTCGTGGTATGGAGTTTCTTCACTCATATCTCCTAGTATGGAGTAGGATGACAAAGCAAGAGAGGCAGACCGATAGAAACTTCGTTATCATGAGCAGCACCAACACCGTTAAAAACCTTCTGATCGCATCGGCAACACTATTGAGCAAATAGGAATTTCAGTTGTTGGGATAGTCATGAAGAGCGCAGACATGACAACGAAATACCTTCTCCTTTGATTTCATATTATTTAGTTCCACCTCCATCATCCGCATTTTACCGTAATGATCGTAATTTACAAAATACGAAATAGTCATTTTTGAGAAAACCTTAAAAGCAAGTGTAGGCATGGCAAACATAGCTGAGAAGATGCAAAACTTAAGCCTCCACTCTTTTTTATATAGAATAAGTATTATTTCCAAAATAGACGCCATAAGTTGGCCTAAAGTAGAAATAAGACCAAAAACTTCTAGAAATGCAATAGGCCTTTTGTTTTTCTTCTGCCATACAACTTCTACAATTACAAAACTAACGCAACCACTGCAAAACCAAGCCCCACGTAAGTGTATATTATATTTTTTTCATTTCCAACTTTTCCATTGTGGCACTTGCAAATTCTAGCAGGACATTTAAGGCATCACAGTAAAAATCTAATTGTTGTTCCTTAAAAAGCTTAAACACTTTGAAGTTCAATTTTCTCAAAACTTTGTAGCCGAAGCATAACACTATGAAAACCATGTGAAACATTGTGGGTTTCATTTTCTCAAAAACTTTGCAGGTGAAGTGACACACTTTGAAAAACAAGTTACATACTTCGGACTTCACTTCCTTGAAAACCTTGCAAGTGAAGTGAAGCACCATGAAAAATGTTGGAAAGACTTTGGAAAACATTTTCTATGTTTGTAATACAGAGAAGGGATAGGTGGAGGATAGAGAAAAAATGGAGGTTGGAGAGAGGGAGAGAATGTAAGAATGAGCAATGTAAGAATAGATGGTCCATTTCTATTTATAATGGTCTAAAGAAACTACCCTTTTTTTTTCCATGCACGATTTTGAAGCATCAAATTACCAAACATTATAAATAAAAAAAATAAATGCTATAAATACGCACTAATTAGTGCACAATTCTGAAGCATTAAATTAGTATATCGATTAATAGCACGATTTTGACGCATTAAATTACCAAACTACCTTTTTTTTTAATGCACGATTTTTTATTTTTATTTTTACCTATAAGTAACATATACATGGCAAGATCCAAGTAACTACAAATATGTAAAAGTATAAATGTTTCTTCATATTTCGTGGTATGGAGTTTCTTCCCTCATATCTCACAGTATGGAGCAAGAAGGCAAGGCAAGAGAGGCAGACCGATAGAAACCTCATTATCATGAGCAGCGCTAGCACTGTTAAAAAGTTTCTGATCATCATCGGCAACACTATCGAGCCAATAGGAATTCTAGTGGTTGGGATAGTCATGAAGAGCACAGACACGACAACGAAATACCTTCTCCCTTGATTTCATATTCTTTAGTTCCACCATCATCATCTGTATTTTACCGTAATGATCACAATTTACAAAATACAAAACAGTCATTTTTGAGAAAACCTTGAAAGCAAGTGTCAACAGGGCAAACATAGCTAAGAAGATGGAAAACTTAAGCCTCCACTCTTTTTTTTTTTATAGAGAATAAGTATTATTTCCAAAATAGATACCATAAGCTGGCCTAAAGTAGAAATACGATCAAAAACTTCTAGAAATGCAATAAGCTTTTTGTTTTTCTTCAGCCATTCAACTTCTACAATACAAAAGTAAATGGAACCACCGCAAAACCAAGCCCCACGTAAGTTTATATTATGTTTTTTTCATTTCCAACTTGTTCCATTGTTTCACTTGCAAATTTTAGTAGGACATTGGCAACACAGTAAAAATCTAATTGTTGTTCCTGAAAAAACTTAAACACTTTGAACTTCAATTTCCTCAAAACTTTGTTGCTGAAGCATAACACTATGAAAACCATGTGAAACACTCTTGGTTTCATTTTCTCAAACACATTGCAGGTGAAGTAACACACATTGAAAAATAAGTTAAATACTTTGGACTTCACTTCCTTGAAAACGTCGCAAGTGAAGTGAAGCACCATGAAAAACATAGGAAAGACTTTGGAAAACATTTTCTATGTCCATAAGACAGAGAAGGGATAGGTAGAGGATAAAGAGAAAATGAAGGTTAGAGAGAGGGAGAGAATGTAAGAATGAGCAATGTGAGATGGTCCATTCCTATTTATAATGGTCTAAAGAAACTACACATTTTTTTTAATGCATGATTTTGAAGTATTAAATTACCAATCTTTATAAATAAATAAATAAATGAATGCTATAAATACACACTAATTAGTTCGCGATTTTGAAGCATTAAATTAGTATATCGATTAATATCACAATTTTGAAGCATTGAATTCCCAAACAGCCTTTTTTTTTTTTTTTTAATGCACAATATTTTTTTTTTTACCTATAAGTACCATATACATGGCAAGATCCAAGTAACTACGAATTTGTAAAAGTTTACACATTTCTTCCTTCACATTTCATGGTATGGAGTTTCTTCACTCATATCTCACAGTATGGAGCAGGATGACAAGGCAAGAGTGGGAAACCGATAGAAACTTCTTGATCATGAGCAACACTAGCACCGTTAAAAAGCTTCTGATCATCATCGGCAGCACTATCGAGCCAACAGGAATTCCAGTGGTTAGGATAGTCACGTAGAGCGCAGACATGACAACAAAATACCTTCTCCTTTGACTTCATTTTCTTCAGTTCCACTTCTATCATCCACATTTTACCTTAATAATCGCAATTTACAAAATATGAAGCAATAATTTTCGAGAAAACCATAAAAGCAAGTGTAGACATGGAAAACATAGCTGAGAAGATGGAAAACTTAAGCCTCCACTCTTTTTTTTATAAAAAATAAGTATTATTTCCAAAATAGATGACATAAGCTGGCCTAAAGTAGAAATAAGACCAAAAACTTCATGAAATGCAATAGGCTTTTTGTTTTTCTTCAGCCATACAACTTCTACAATTGCAAAAGTAAATGTAACCACCGCAAAACCAAGCCCCACGTAAGAGTATATTATATTTTTTTCATTTTCAACTTGTTCCATTATGGCACTTGCAAATTCTAGCAGGACATTGAAGGCAACATAGTAAAAATATAATTGTTGTTCCTTAAAAAACTTAAACACTTTGAGCTTCAAACTCCTCGAAACTTTGTTGCTGAAGCATAACACTATGAAAACCACGTGAAACACTATAGGTTTCATTTTCTCAAAAACTTTGCAGGTGAAGTGAGACACTTTGAAAAACAAGTTAAATACATTGGGCTTCACTTCCTTGAAAACCTTGCAAGTGAAGTGATTCAAGGAAGTGAAGCGATTCAAGGAAGTGAAGCACCATGAAAAAAATAGGAAAGACTTTGGAAAACATTTTCTATGTCTGTAATACAGAGAAGGGATAGGTGGAGAATAGATAGAAAATGGAGGTTGGAGAGAGGAAGAAAATGTAAGAATGAGCAAAGTAAGAATGGATGCTCCATTCCTATTTATAATGGTCTAATGAAACTATCTTCTTTTTCTTTTTCTTTTTTTTGCGTTTTAATGCACGATTTTGAAGCATTAAATTATCAAACAATATAAATAAAAAAATTGAATGCTATAAATAAAGACTAATTACTGCACGATTTTGAAGCATTAAATTTGTATATCAATTAATAGCATGATTTTGAAGCATTAAATTACCAAACTACCTTTTTTTTTTTTTTTTTTTATGCGTGATTTTTTTTATTTATTTATTATTATATAGCTATAAGTACCATATACATGGCAAGGTCAAAGTAACTACGAATTTGTAAAATTATATATGTTTCTTCCTTCATATTTTGTGGTATGGAGTTTCTTCAGTCATATCTCACAGTATGGAGCAGGAAGACAAGGCAAGAGAGGCAGACCGATCAAAACTTCTTGATCATGAGAAGCACAAGCATCGTTAAAAAGCTTCTGATCATCATCGGCAGCACTATCGAGCCAATAGGAATTCCTGTTGTTGGCATAGTCATGAAGAGCGCAGACATGACAACGAAATACCTTCTCCCTTGACTTCATATTCTTTAGTTCCACCTCTATCGTTCGCATTTTACTGTAATAATCACAATTTACAAAATACGAAACAGTCATTTTCGAGAAAACCTTGAAAGTAAGTGTAGACATGGCAAACATAGCTGAGAAGATGGAAAACCTTAGCCTCCACTCTTTTTTGTATAGAATAAGTACTATTTCCAAAGTAGATGCCATAAGCTAGCCTAAAGTAGAAATAAGATCAAAAACTTCTAGAAATGCAATAGGCTTTTTGTTTTTCTTCAGCCATACAACTTCTACAATTGCAAAAGTAAATACAACCATTGCAAAACCAAGCCCACGTAAGAGTATATTATATTTTTTTCATTTCCAACTTGTTCTATTATGGCACTTACAAATTCTAGTAGGACATTTGTAGCACAGTAAAAATCTAATTGATGTTCCTTCAAAAACTTAAACACTTTGAACTTCAATTTCGTCAAAACTTTGTTTGTGAAGCATAACACTATGAAAGCCATGTGAAACACTGTGGGTTTCATTTTCTCAAAAACATTGCAGGTAAAGTGACACACTTTGAAAAATAGGTTAAATACTTTGGACTTCACTTCCTTGAAAAGCTCGCAAGTGAAGTGAAGCACCATGAAAAACATAGGAAAGACTTTGGAAAACATTTTCTATGTCTATAATACAGAGAAGGGATAGGTGGAGGATAGAAAGAAAATGGAGGTTGGAGAGTGGGAGATAATGTAAGAATGTGGAATGGGAGAATGGATGGTCCATTCCTATTTATAATGGTCTGAAAACTGACCATCTTTTTTTAGTGCGCAATTTTGATGCATTAAATTTCCAAACATTATAAATAAAAAAAAAAATGAATGCTATAAATACACACTAATTAGTGCACGATTTTGAAGCATTAAATTAGTATATCGATTAATAGCACGATGTAGAAGCTTTAAATTACCAAACAACCCTATCAGTATCATATACATGGCAAGATCCAAGTAACTATGAATTTGTAAAAGTATATACGTTTCTTTCTTCATATTTCGTGGTATGGAGTTGCTTCATTGATATCTCACAGCATGGAGTAGGATGACAAGGCAAGAGAGGCAGACCGATAGAAACTTCTTGATCATAAGCAGCACCAGCATTGTTAAAAAGCTTCTAATCATCATCGGCAGCACTGTCGAGCCAATAGGAATTCCAATGGTTGGGGTAGCCATGAAGAGCACAGACATGACAACGAAATACCTTCTCCCTTGACTTCATATTCTTCAGTTCCACCTCCATCATCCGAATTTTATAGTAATAATTGCAATTTACAAAATACGAAACAGTCATTTCTGAAAAAACTTTGAAAGCAAGTGTAGACATGGCAAACATAGCTAAAAAGATGGAAAACTTAAGCCTCCACTCTTTTTTATATAGAATAAGTATTATTCCCAAAATAGATGCCATAAGCTGGCCCAAAGTAGAAATAAGACCAAAAACTTCTAGAAATGCAACAGGCTTTTTGTTTTTCTTTAGCCGTACAACTTCTACA
The DNA here is from genome assembly GCA_025200525.1 of Camellia lanceoleosa. NCBI lineage: Eukaryota > Viridiplantae > Streptophyta > Magnoliopsida > Ericales > Theaceae > Camellia > Camellia lanceoleosa. The sequence continues at coordinate 11,587 of JANUSC010000372.1, forward strand.
ATTAAAAAAGTAAATGCAACCACCGTAAAACCAAGCCTCACATAAGAGTATATTATATTTTTTTCGTTTCCAACTTGTTCCATTGTGGCACTTGCAAATTCTAGCAGGACATTGAAGGCAGCACAATAAAAATCTAATTGTTGTTCCTTAAAAAACTTAAACATTTTGAAGTTCAATTTCCTCAAAACTTTGTTGGTGAAGCATAACACTATGAAAACCATGTGAAACATTGTGGGTTTCATTTTCTCAAAAACTTTGCAGGTGAAGTGACACACTTTGAAAAACAGGTTAAATACTTTGGACTTCACTTCCTTGAAAACCTCGCAAGTAAAGTGAAGCACCATAAAAAACATAGGAAAGACTTTGGAAAACATTTTCTATGTCTGTAATACAGAGAAGGGATAGGTGGAGGATAGAGAGAAAATCGAAGTTGGAAAGAGGGACAGAATGTAAGAATGAGTGACGTAAGGATTGAATTACTAAACATCATAAATTAAAAAAAAAAAATGAATGCTATAAATACAGACTAATTAGTGCACGATTTTGAAGGATTAAATTAGTACGTCGATTAATAGCATGATTTTGAAGCATTAAATTAGTACATCGATTAATAGCACAATTTTGAAGCATTAATTGAACAAACTACCTCTTTCTTTTTTTAATGCACAATTTATTTATTTATTTATTTATTTTACCTATAAGTACCACATACATGGCAAGATCCAAGTAACTACGAATTTGTAAAAGTATATACGTTTCTTCCTTCATATTTTGTGGTATCGAGTTTCTTCAATCATATCTCACAGTATAGAGCAGGATGACATGGCAAGAGAGGCAGACCAATCGAAACTTCTTGATCATGAGCAGCACAAGCATTGTTAAAAAGCTTCTGATCATCATTAGCAGCACTAGCGAGCCAATAAGAATTCCAGTGGTTGGGATAGTCTTGAAGAGCGCAAACATGACAACGAAGTACCTACTCCCTTAACTTTGTATTGTTCAGTTCCACCTCCATCATCCGTATTTTACCGTAATAATAGCAATTTAAAAAATACGAAAATCATTTTTGGGAAAACCTTGAAAGCAAATGTGGACATGGCAAACATAGATAAGAAGATGGAAAACTTAAGCCTCCAATCTTTTTATATATAATAAGTATTATTGCAAAAATAGATGCCATAAGCTCGCCTAAAGTAGAAATAAAACCAAAAACTTCAAGAAATACAATAGGCTTTTTGTTTTTCTTCAGCCACACAACTTCTACAAATGCAAAAGTAAATGCAACCACCGCAAAACCAAGCCCCACGTAAGAGTATATTATATCTTTTTCGTTTCCAACTTGTTTCATTGTGGAACGTGCAAATTCTAGCTGGACATTGAAGGCAGCACAGTAAAAATCTAATTGTTGTTCCTTAAAAAACTTAAACACTTTGAAGTTCAATTTCCTCAAAACTGAAGCATAACACTATGAAAATCATGTGAAAGACTGTGGGTTTCATTTTCTCAAAAACTATGCAGGTGAAGTGACACACTTTGAAAAACAGGTTAAGTACTTTGGACTTCACTTCCTGGAAAACCTCGCAAGTGAAGTGAAGCACCATGAAAAACGTAGGAAAGACTTTGGAAAACATTTTCTATGTCTGTAATATAGAGAAGGGATAGGTGGAGGATGGAGAGAAAATGGAGGTTGGATAGAGGGACAGAATGTAAGAATAAGCAACGTAAGGATAGATGGACCATTCCTATTTATAATTGTCTAAAGAAACTACCTTTTTCTTCTTTTTTTTTCTTTTTTTTTTAATGCATGATTTTTAAGGATTAAATTACCAAACATTATAAATAAATAAAAATGAATGCTATAAATACAGACTAATTAGTGCACGATTTTGAAGCATTAAATTAGTACACCGATTAATAGCACGATTCTGAAGCATTAAATTAACAAAGTACCTCCTTTTTTTTTTAATGCACAATTATTTTTTGAACCTATAAGTAACACATACATGGCAAGATCTGAGTAACTACGAAGTTGTAAAAGTATATACGTTTCTTCCTTCATATATTTGTGGTATGGAGTTTCTTCAATCATATCTCACAATATGGAGCAGGATGACAAGGCAAGAAAGGCAGACGATCGAAACTTCTTAATCATGAGTAGCACAAGCATCGTTAAAAAGCTTCTTATCATCATCGGCCGCACTATCGAGCCAATAGGAATTCCAGTGGTTGGGATAGTCTTGAAGAGCGCAGACATGACAACGAAGTACCTACTCCCTTGACTTCATATTGTTCAGTTCCACCTCCATCATCCTCATTTTATTGTAATAAAAGAAATTTATAAAATACAAGACAATCATTTTTGAGAAAACCTTGAAAGCAGATGTGGACATGCCAAACATAGCAAAGAAGATAGAAAACTTTAGCCTCCATTCCTTTTTATATATCATAAGTATTATTGCCAAAATAGATGCCATAAGGTCGCCTAAAGTAGAAATAAGACCAAAAACTTCAAGAAATACAATAGGCTTTTTGTTTTTCTTCAGCCACACAACTTCTACAATTGCAAAAGTAAATGCAACCACCGCAAAACCAAGCCCAACGTAAGAGTATATTATATTTTTTTCATTTCCAACTTGTTCCATTGTGGCACTTGCAAATTTTAGCAGGACCTTGATGGTAGCACAGTAAAAATCTAATTGTTGTTCCTTAAAAAACTTAAACACTTTGAACTTCAATTTCCTCAAAACTTTGTTGCTGAAGCATAACACTATGAAAACCATGTGAAACACTGTGGGTTTCATTTTCTCAAAAACTTTGAAGGTGAAGTGACACGCTTTGAAAAACAGGTTAAATACTTTGGACTTCACTTCCACAAAAAACTCGCAAGTGAAGTGAAGCACCATGAAAAACATAGGAAAGACTTTGGAAAACATTTTCTATGTCTGTAATACAGAGAAGGGATAGGTGGAGGATAGAGAGAAAATGGAGGTTGGAGAGAGGGATAGAATGTAAGAATGAGCAACGTAAGAATGGATGGTCCATTCCTATTTATAATTGTCTAAAGAAACTACCTTCTTTTTTTTTTAATGCATGATTTTGAAGGATTAAATTACTAAACATTATAAATAAAAAAATGAATGCTATAAATAAAGACTAATTAGTGCACGATTTAAAGCATTAAATTAGTACATCGATTAATAGCACGATTTTGAAACATTAAATTAACAAACTACTTCTTTTTTTTTTTTTTAATGCATATATATATATATTTTTTTTACCTATAAGTACCACATACATGGCATGATCCAAGTAACTACGAATTTGTAAAAGTATATACATTTCTTCCTTCATATTTTGTCGTATGGAGCTTCTTCAATCATATCTCACAGTATGGAGCAGGATGACAAGGCAAGAGAGGCAGACCGATCGAAACTTCTTGATCATGAGTAGCACAAGCACTGTTAAAAAGCTTCTGATTATCATCGGCATCACTATCGAGCCAATAGGAATTCCAGTGGTTGGGATAGTCATGAAGAGCACATACATGATAATGAATTACCTTCTCCCTTAACTTCATATTGTTCAGTTCCACCTCCATCATCCGCATTTTACCGTAATAATAGCAATTTAAAAAATACGAAACAATCATTTTTGAGTAAACCTTGAAAGCAAGTGTGGACATGGCAAACATAGCTAAGAAGATGGAAAACATAAGCCTCCACTCTTTTTGATATAGAATAAGTATTATTCCCAAAATAGATGCCATAAGCTGGCCTAATGTAGAAATAAGACCAAAAACTTTTAGAAATGCAATAGGCTTTTTGTTTTTCTTCAGCCATTCAACTTCTACAATTGAAAAAGTAAATGCAACCACCGTAAAACCAAGTTCCACGTAAGAGTATATTATATTTTTTTCATTTCCAACTTGTTCCATTGAGGCACTTGCAAATTCTAGCATGACGTTGAAGGCAGCACAGTAAAAATCTAATTGTTGTTCCTTAAAAAACTTAAACACTTTGAACTTCAATTTCCTCAAAACTTTGTTGGTGAAGCATAACACTATGAAAACCATGTGAAACACCGTGGGTTTCATTTTTTCAAAAACTTTGCAAGTGAAGTGACACACTTTGAAAAACAGGTTAAATACTTTGGACTTCACTTCCTTGAAAACCTCACAAATGAAGTGAAGCACCATGAAAAACATAGAAAAGGCTTTGGAAAACATTTTCTATGTCTGTAATACAGAGAAGGGATAGATGTGGGATAGACAGAAAATGGAGGTTGGAGAGAGGGAGAGAATGTAAGAATGAGCAACGTAAGAATGGATGGTCCATTCCTATTTATAATTGTCTAAAGAAACTACATTTTTTTTTAATGCACGATGTTAAAGCATTAAATTATCAAACATTATATTTTAAAAAAATGAATGCTATAAATAAACACTAATTAGTGCACGATTTTGAAGCATTAAATTACAAAACTACCTTCTTCTTTTTTTCATGCACGATTTTTTTTTTTAACCTATAAATACCATATACATGGCAAGATCCAAGTAACAACGAATTTGTAAAAGTATATACATTTCTTCCTTCATATTTCGTGGTATGGGGTTTCTTCACTCAAATCTGAAAGTACGAAGTAGGTTGACCAGGCAAAAGAGGCAGATCCATAGAAACTTCTTGATTATGAGCAGCACCAGCACCGTTAAAAAGCTTCTGATCATCATCGGTAACACTATCGAGCGAAAAGGAATTCCAATGGTTGGGATTGTCATGAAGAGCGCAGACATGACAACAAAATACCTTTTCCCTTGGCTTCATATTCTTTAGTTCCACCTCTATCATTTGCATTTTACTGTAATAATCACAATTTACAAAATACGAAACATTCATTTTTGAGAAAACCTTGAAAGCAAGTGTAGACATGGCAAACATAGCTGAGAAGATGGAAAACTTAAGCCTCCACTCTTTTTTATATAGAATAAGTATTATTTCCAAAATAGATGCCATAAGCTGGCCTAACGTAGAAATAAGACCAAAAACTTCTAGAAATGCAATAGGCTTTTTGTTTTTCTTCAACCATACAACTTCTACGATTGCAAAAGTAAATGCAACCACTGCAAAACCAAGCCCACGTAAGAGTATATTATATTTTTTTTCATTTCAAAATAGTTCCGTTGTGGCACTTGCAAATTCTAGCAGGTCATTGGCAGCACAGTAAAAATCAAATTGTTGTTGCTTAAAAAACTTAAACACTTTGAACTTTAATTTCCTAAAAACTTTGTTGAAGAAGTATAACACTTTGAAAACCATGTGAAACATTGTGGGTTTCATTTTCTAAAAAACTTTGCAGGTGAAGTGACACACTTTGAAAAACAAGTTAAATACTTCGGACATCACTTCCACGAAAACCTTGCAAGTGAAGTGAAGCACTATGAAAAACGTTGGAAAGACTTTGGAAAACATTTTCTATGTCTGTAATACAGAGAAGGGATAGGTGGAGGATAAAGAGAAAATGGAGGTTGGAGAAGGGGAGAGAATGTAAGAATGAGCAACATAAGAATGGATGGTCCATTCCTATTTATAATGGTCTAAAAAACTACCTTTTTTTTTTTTTTTTTTAATGCACAATTTTGAAGCATTAAATTACCAAACATTATAAATAAAAAAAATGAATGTTATAAATACATAATAATTAGTGCACGATTTTGAAGCATTAAATTAGTATATCGATTAAAAGCATGATTTTGCAGCATTAAATTACCGAACTACATTTTTTTTTTAATGCATGATTTTTTTTTTTTTTACCTATAAGTACCATATACATGGCAAGATCCAAGTAACTACGAATTTGTAAAAGTATATGCATTTCTTCGTTCATATTTCGTGGTATGGGGTTTCTTCACTCATATTTCACAGTATGGAGCTGGATGACAAGGCAAAAGAGGCAGACTGATAGAAACCTCTTGATCATGAGCAGCACCAGCACCGTTCAAAAGCTTCTGATCATCATCGGCAGCACAATCGAGCCAATAGGAATTCCAGCGGTTAGGATAGTCATGAAGAGCGCAGACATGACAACGAAATACCTTCTCCCTTTACATCATATTCTTCAGTTCCACCTCCATCATCTGCATTTTACCATAATAATCGCAATTTAGAAAATACAAAACAGTCATTTTCGAGAAAACCTTGAAAGCAACACATGGCAAACGTAGCTGAGAAGATGGAAAACTTAAGCCTCCACACTTTTTTATATAGAATTAGTATTATTTCCAAAATAGATGCCATAAGTTGGCCTAACGTAGAAATAAGACCAAAAACTTCTAGAAATGCAATAGGCTTTTTGTTTTTCTTCAGCCATACAACTTCTACAATTGCAACAGTTGGTGCAACCACCACAAAACCAAACCCCACGTAAGAGTATATTATATTTTTTTCATTTCCAACTTGTTCCATTGTGACACTTGCAAATTCTAGCAGGACATTGAAGGCAGCATAGTAAAAATCTAATTGTTGTTCCTTAAAAAACTAAAACACGTTAAACCTCCATTTCCTGAAAACTTTGTTGGTGAAACATAACAAATCTGGGTTTCATTTTCTCAAAAACTTTAAAGATGAAGTGACACACTTTGAAAAACAGGTTAAATACTTTGGACTTCACTTCCTTGAAAACCTCTTAAGTGAAGTGAAGCACTATTAAAAACATAGGAAAGACTTTGGAAAACATTTTCTATGTCTGTAGTACAGAGAAGGGATAGGTGAAGCATAGGTAGAAAATGGAGGTTGGAGAGAGGGAGAGAATGTAACTGGTAAAGCATAGGTAGAAAATGGAGGTTGGAGAGAGGGAGAGAATGTAACAATGAGCAACGTAAGAATGGATGGTCCACTCCAATTTATAATGGTCTAAAGAAACTACCTTTTCTTTTCTTTTTTTTCTTTTTTTTAATGCACGATTTTGAAGCATTAAATTACCAAACTACCTTTTTTTTTTTTTTTTAATGAGTATTTTTTTTTACCAATAAGTACCATATTCATGGCAAGATCCAAGTAACTACGAGTTTATACATTTCTTACTTCATATTTCGTGCTATGGAATTTCTTTACTCATATCTCACAGTTTGGAGCAGGATGACAAGGCAAGAAAGGCAGACCGATAGAAACTTCTTGATCTTGAGCAGTTCTTACACCGTTAAAAATTTTCTGATCATCATCGGCAGCACTATCGAGCCAATAGGACTTCCAGTGGTTGGGATGGTCATGAAGAGCGTAGACATCACAACGAAATACCTTTTCCCTTGACTTCATATTCTTTCGTTCCACCTCCATCATCCACATTTTACAATAATAATTGCAATTTGCAAAATACGAAACAGTCATTTTCGAAAAAACCTTGAAAGCAAGTGTAAACATGGAAAACATAGCTGAGAAGATGGAAAACTTAAGCCTCCACTCTTTTTTATATTGAATAAGTATTATTTCCAAAATAGATGCCATAAGCTGGCCTAAAGTTGAATAACACTAAAAACTTCTAGAAATGCAATAGGCTTTTTGTTTTTCTTCAGCCATACAACTTCTACAATTGCAAAAGTAAATACAACCACCGCAAAACAAAGCCCCACATAATAGTATGTTATATATTTTTCATTTCCAACTTGTTCCAATGTAGCACTTGCATATTTTATCCGGACATTGAAAGCAGCATAGTAAAAATCTAATTGTTGTTCCTTAAAAAACTTAAACACTTTGAACTTCAATTTGCTGAAAACTTTGTTAGTGAAGCATAACACTATGAAAACCATGTGAAACACTGTGGGTTTCTATGGGAGCCGAATAATATAATTACGTAGGGAAGCCGATTTAGTTTAAAGAAAGAAATCAAGTTATGTACTATACGGCTCTATTGTGGAGGGACACAGGCCGAATAACCAGATCAGCCGTAGAATCAGTTGTAAACTCGGCCGAGTACGAATAGGTAGGATAGAATAGCCGAGTAAGCAATTATTCATTGGTCGAAAGGTGGGCCCAACCATTAATATCAAGGACGACTATAAATAAGAGGAGCATCAGCTAAGAAAAGTTATGTGAGAAAAAATAAGATTAACTTGAGATACAAGCATCCAAAAGAGTATACACTGACTTATCCGTCGGAGTGCTAATTCCGGCACCCCCGACTAGAGTGTTCATTCATTTTCAGGTGACTAGCTGAGGATTAAGAGCGTCCTACAGGATCCATAGAGTATTTCCAATCTATATCTCCACAATTGGCGTCGTCTGTGGGAATACTCAAGCACATCCATGGCGGGCGTGACAGAAGATCCTCCGGTAGTCGCTGACGACCTTACGCCACAAGATAATACCACTCCATGAAACATGCTTGGGCCAGAGAACATTGCCGCACAAAAGGCCTTGAACTTTGACTCAGTTGCCCAAACCTCACCCTCGACATCAGTACATGAGACAATACAAGCGATTATGGATTAGGCGAAGCAAAATGAACAAAGGTTGGAAAACATGATGGCTGAGAACGAGCGCCTTTGACAGGATTTGGCCCTGGAGGTGGCAAAATCCCAACAGGCCGCATGCCGAGATCGGGGACGACCTTTGGGAAATGATGGTCGACAACCTCGAATTCGGAGACATGATAGTGGCAGTGATTCTGACTCATCATCCCTAGAATCCAAAAAGAAGGGATGAGTTGAAGTCTCCAGTTCTTCCGGAGGAAGTCCGCGTGCGCGGAATAAGCGAAGAAATGATTCAGACGAAGAGGATCAACATGACCTCTTTGTGCGACGGATCGCAAGGGCAGTGCTACCCAAAAAGTTCAAAGCTCCATCATTCACCCTATACGATGGAAAATCAGACCCCACTGATCACATTTGTCATTATAAACAAGCTATGACGCTTCATGCAGACGACGAGGCCCCTCATGTGTCGAATATTTCTGAGCAGTTTGGGACCACTGGCTATTAGGTGGTATTATAAATTGGAACCGGCATCGATTAAGAGCTTCCACCAACTCCAAAAATCCTTCAGGACAAGGTTCATTACCAATGAGGTCCAGCCGAAGCAAGCCGATTATCTCTAGGTAATGCAAATTCAACCAGGAGAAACCCTTCATGCATATTCGGCGCGCTATTGGGAATACTTTAATCTAGTAGATGATGCCTGCAATGACTCCATGGCCATCACTGCCTTTAAGATGGGATTGCATCCTGATAGTGCCCTCCACAGCTCCTTGACTAGACGGCCCCCCAAAACAGTATGGTCGTTAATGAAGAAAGTCGAGGAATATTGCAAAGTGGAAGATAAGCTCTGCGGGTCAAAGCCAGGCACAAGCCTAACAAAACGGCCCCGTCTGAAATCGTTTAGCCGATTAACTTGGTACCATCATGTAGATATCCCATTTTTGACCGTCCTCAAGACTTGGACGTCATTGTTTGAACACTCGATGATCATCTATGCTCGTGTTCGTTTTGAGTTCTCGGAGGTCTTGGTCGCGCACCTTGCCTCAAGATCTCTCTACTTGTCTGTTTTGTGCTTGGTTGTGGACCAAGCACTTGTGTTTTTGCTTCTAAGGGAAGAGGGTGGCTTGTTGGCCATCCCCTCAACCCATCGGCCAAGGCATGAAACCATTGGCCTTGTTTTCTTGCCATCGGCCAAAAGTGTTGGCCGATTGACACTCTTTTTAGTCGATCGGCCCTTGTGTTGGTTGATCGGCCATATTCTCTGGCTAAGCCCTGTTCATCTGCTTTATGTAGATATTTTGTGCCAACTGGCACAGTTGGCATCCATAATTCACCCCCTCCATACACGTGTATGGATGGATTTGCCCCTTTGCTTAGCTTGCTTAGGAAGCTTTAGAATTTGGAATTCTATAAGAGGGGAGGCCCTCCTCCCTTCTCAAGGGTTCTGAAAATCTGAGATATAGGATATATATCTCTCTATATATTTGACCTCTCTCTCTCTCTCTCTCTTGTTTAGGGCTTGTTCTTGCTCTAAAGTGTAGTATTGTCTTACTATTGCACACAAACACCTACTAGAACACCATCCTTGGTTGCTGAGGTGCTAGGGAGTTAGTGTTAGAGTTCTTGAGGTGGTTTTGATCAGATAAATGTGCTGGAGCCTTGTTCTTGAAGGTGTTCTTCGAGGGTGAGCATTCTTGCTTTAGATACCCCATTTTGGCCTAAGCTTTTAGACCCTTTTGCTTATTGTTTTAAGCTTAACTCTAAACTACAATAAGTTCTGTTTTTGCATGCTTTAGATCTTTAGTTAAGGTCATTTTTGTGTTTGGGGTTGTTTACCCCCTCTTAGGCCTTGTTTGGCCTTATTCTTGTGCTTTATTTTTAAGCTTTGAGATCACCTTGTTTTGGCCTCCTCACCACTAAAATCCAGAGGGATTTCAGTGGTGGGGATGGTGTTTTAAGGTCTCAAAAAGGAGAGGGTCATTCCCTCTCCTTATTGTCTTGTATGCTAGTATAAATGGCTTATATTGGTAGCATGTTTGCTTAGCTTGTTTTAGCTCCATTTCAGCAAGTATTTGGTGTCATTTTGCCATGTTTTACCTCTGTCTAAGGTTGGTTTAATGGCTTCTTGCATGCACCATGTACTTGTCTTGTAATCTTCTCATTTGCCTTAACATGCATCTTGTGATTAGACTATCATTCTTGCATATTTTGGCTCAACTCCATGAAGCTTTTAGTCATGATTTACCATGTTTAAGCTTTGTTTGGTGTTGTTTTGATCATATATGCCATGCTTTGTATAGCTACCATGCAATCTAGCTTGTTAGCTTTGAGTGTCCAAGTCACTAACATGCTTTACTTTGGCCATTTCAGTGATTTGACATCACTTGTTATGTTATTTCAGTCCATATAGTATGCTCATATACTTGCACTTATCACTTCTTTAATGCTTTAAAGAGTTGATGTCTTATGCCTCATGAATGGGTCATTGTGTGTGCCATCATGTTTAGGTCTTTGGGATGCCATCCAAGTGGGTTTTGGGGCTTGCTTTACCATGCCTTAACTCTATCTTTCGTTGCTTAAGTCATACCATGTTTGGTCTTGATAGGTGTAGTGTAGCACCCCTTTTGTAGCCTTGCATGCTTCATGCTTTTGGCCCTTTATTCTAGTTTATTTTGGCTTTGGTCCTTGCAAGTTTTAGGCTCATTTTGACATGATCTAGGACTGTTTTGGATTATACTTGCCATTTGCTTCATGTTTTGCATAGCCATGGTTTGAGTTCCTTGGCTAGCCTTAAGCTTTGGGCTCTCTTACATGCTTTACTTGTGTAGTTTGGTTGGTTTGGCACCTCTCCATGCATGATTTCAGAGCTTACAATGTATGCCACATGTCCATATTTGTCCTCTTTTAAGTGTTCTTGAAAGTTGCTCTTTTATGCCTAGGTGATAGGCCAATTGGCATGCATGTTTGTATGTACCTTTGTCTTCATTTCCATAGCACTTTGGCCACTGATTTGGGTGTGTTTGAGAGTTGCCCATCTTGGTTTAAGTCCATCTTACCATGTTGTTGCATGCTTGTTTCATTTTGCATGTTGTTGCATGCTATGCATGTTTGCATATTTAGGTTGTAGGCCTATTGCATATTGTATGCTTGCATGCTCATGTGGCATTAGATTTGCATCATGCTTGAGTTGTTTGCATGCTTGCTTGCATGCTTAGGTTGCATTGCATTATGTGTGCATTCCCTTGCCTCTTGATCAAGCATGATAGAGTTTGGGGTCCCTTATGTGTTTTGTGCATTTTATTTGATATTGAATTGCAAACTTGGCTTCTTTGGCCATTATGCATTGGAATGCATGATTGATGGCCCGAGGGTCGAGAACTACACTCCTTTGAGCCTTAAACATGATAAGGGGTGTGGTTGTAAACATTGTCTTGCAAATGTATTGCCATGCTCTATCTGTCCTCTGTTGCAGCAAAAGGAGCATTTTACAGGAAGGGATGGCCGATCAGCTATCTTCAGTGCCGGTCGGCTAACAATATTTGGCCGAGAGCCTCGTTTTTGGTCGATGGCCAGTTTGCCTTGGCCGATGGTCTTATATTCTGGCCGATGGCCTCTCAGCATATCCACAAGGTGGTTCAGAAGTGTCACATAGGTTGGCATAGTTTTTAGAGGTGCAGAGAATGCAAACAGAGGCAACATGAAGCACGGCGATGGATTTCTGAGCGAAGCCGATCGAGCATTCATCCATCCCTCGCCTCGAGGCCATTTCAGTGTTTTAATAACTTAGAATAGTTATTTATTTCGATTTGGTTGTGTAATTAATTAATTAGCTTGTTACTTAGTTAATTATTTAATTTGTATTATTCTTTCAGTCCCTCCGTCGAAAGGGCACAATTTTGTAATAAGCGTGCGTGCATGTGTGTGGTGCATGTCTTCCAACCTCCATTTCTTTCTCCTTTTTACTTAACTGCTTACGATGGTTAGTTTTAGGGCATGTTCCATTTAGCATCCTTATGATATGCATGTTTGCATCATTCATCTGTATTGCATGCACCGGGCTCGGCGCATCATACTAACAGCATTGTATTTCAATTCCAAGTTGAATACATGCATCGAATTATCGCATCTCATATGCCATTTTAGATTAGCCGAGCCTATTCTAGTTGCACTTTGCATGCGATGCATTAGCCATTTTAACATGAACTAAGATCATGCATGATTTCTAACTAGTTTCTTGTTTTGGCTCGGAGTATACTGTGAGTGTTTATGCTTTAGCATCTTGCATGTATGTGAGTGTTAACATGAAAGCATGCTTGCCATGGCTATTTGCTTATATGATATAACTGCCTGAATGTCTGTGGGTGAAGGTTAGATTGCTTGAATTGGGACAATTCATCGAAATCCGTGTTTTAGCCTATTTGCGCGTAGCATACTTCAAACCATTTCCAAACGAGCGGATATGCGATACTTTGTTCCAAATTAGGCGATCTAGTTTATACTTGTGTGTTGTGCGCATCACATAGTAAATTCTAGCTAATAACCAGAATAAGAACGCATATGTTTTCAAAAAAAAAATATCATGCTTAGTATAGGCCGATCTTTGATCGGGCGAGCAGGGGTGCTCATAGATGACCTTCCCCAATTGTACCCAAGTTCCCGAGATGAAGCAACTTTGGTAATAACGGATATGTGGCCTTAGGCAACGAGTCAGGGTTTCCTAAATTCCCCCAAAATAAAAATATTTAGGTGGCGACTTTGTATCTAGCAAAGCAGTCCATGTTTGGACTCTTTGGTGATTTATCAGTCTCGCATCGCACTTTGCGGGATTAGATTCAGAACCTTGACATTTGAGTCCGAACTGTAGTAGTATGAAGCCCAAGGGCGCGCGTACACATCACGGAGCCCTGAACCATGAAATCGGGCTAAACGAGACAAAAGACGAGATTCGCCCCGATCAAATGACCAATGTTCACATCGAGCTAATGAACAACTTCAAGTGGATAGTAGGCGCATCAGGCGCGCGGACAAGAAATATACGGAGTTATCGGAGCCGATCAGTATGGTTATGTCTAAAGTTCAACATCTTTCGTTCTTTAAATGGCCACCCAAGATAGTGGGACCTCCCGACATGAGGAGACGAGATAAGCGATGCGAATATCACAAAGACCACGGTCATGATACCGACAGTTATTATGCGTTGAAGGACCACCTTGAGCAGTTGGTACAAGACGGTCGACTTATGCAACACTTCCGAAAGAACAATTCAACAAAAACAGTAGCTTTACGGTAGGATTCATCTACACTCGGCGTAATTCATATGATATACAGCTTGTCGACGGCACCTGCGATATATACAATTCAGCTGCAGTCTAACCCCCAAAAGCAAATCACAACAGTGAAACGGCCCCATGAAGCTGCGAGTATTAGTTTCGGTGATTCTGATTTGGCCAGTGTAATGCTCCCCCACACTGATCCCTTAGTCATTGAATTACATGTAAACCAATTCACCGTTGAACGTGTTCTCATTGACTAGGGAAGTACTTCGAAAATAATGTACTACAAGACCTTCATTAAACTCGGCTTCACTAAGTTGGATCTGTCTCTGGTTGATTACCCGTTATTCGGCTTCAATGCTAATTTGGAATATCCTTTGGGCAAAATCACACTACTAGTTCGGGCGGGCTCCCGATCAGTGGATGTAGAATTTTTGGTTGTCAAGCTTCCTTCGTTGTATAATCTTATCATGGGACGAACTTGGTTGCATACCATGCAGGCTATGCCAAGTACCTATCATCAACTACTTCGCTTTCCGACTGAACGCCGCATAAAGCAAATTCAAGGTTCCTAGAAATCGGCGCAGGCATGTTATCTTCTTGCTGCAAAGACACCAAGAGAGCTGGAAGTGAATTCAATTGAGGTGCCGAATCGGGGGTGCCTCAACAACGTTGGGCGACTCCCAAGTGAAAAGGCAACCGGAGCCCTGGACCGGGTTGAAATTGAAGGGAATCCTGACAAGTTCTTCATGGTCGGCGTTTCTCTGAATAAAGCCGATAGGCAAGAGCTAATATCCTTTTTACTCGGCAACTTTGATGTATTTGCATAGTCACCATATGAGATACTGGGGGTGGATCCATCTGTGTCCCAGCACCGCTTAAACGTTGATCCCAAATGTAAACCAACTATTCAGAAAGGCCGGCGGTCAGCCACGGAACATACTGCTACCATTGTTGAAGAAGTTGATCGGTTACTTAATGCCGGGGCAATCCAGGAAGTGACCTATCCTATATGGTTGTCGAATACTGTAGTTGTAAAGAAGAAAAATGGAACTTGGCGTGTTTGTGTGGATTTCACGGACTTAAACAAAGCTTGTCCCAAGGATTGCTTTCCCCTCCCAGAATAAACCAACTCATAGATGCAATGGCACATCATCAACGTATGAGCTTCCTGGATGCCTACAGAGGCTACCATCAAATTACCATGCATCCGGAGGACCAGGAAAAAACTGCATTCCTCAACCCAAGAGGAACCTATTGCTATAAGGTTATGCCTTTCAGGCTGAAAAATACTGGGGCAACCTACCAAAGACTAGTGATTGCCATGTTCAAGTAGCAACTCGACCATACCATGGAAGTATACATCGACGATATGGTGGTCAAGTCCAAAGAAGAGCAAACTCATCTAGCCGATTTGGAAGAGACATTCGGCATTCTTCGCAAATACAAAATGAAGCTGAACGCTTCCAAATGTGCATTTGGCATCAGATCCGGCAAATTCCTTGGCTATATTGTTAACCACCACGGAATTGAAGCCAACCCAAGCCAAATCACAGCAATTCTAGAACTTGTCTCTCCTCGGTTGGTCAAAGAGGTTCAGAAGCTTATGGGAATGGCCGCTGCACTCAACAGGTTCATTAGTCATTCCACAGATCGCTGTCGACAATTCTTTCATACCCTTCGGCAAGGTAAAGCTTTTGAATGGACCCCCGAGTGCGAAGTCGCTTTGGACGGTTTGAAGACTTACCTCCAATCAGTTCCACTCTTGACAATACCTTCGGCAGGTGATTCGCATATTTTATATCTGATAGTTTCTAACCAGCAACAACACAGATCGTTAAAGGAAGAACTAGGGGAGCAGTGGCCAGTTTATTATGTGAGCAAAGCAATGGTCGACGTCGAAACACGTTACCTTCCATTGGAAAAACTCATCCTTGCTCTCGTCATGGCAGCAAGAAAACTGATGCATTACTTTCAAGGGCATACCATTGGGGTACTAATAGACTACCCCCTCCGGTCAGTGCTCCGCAGCGCGGAAGCATTAGGGCGCGTTTCAAAATGGGTTCTCGAACTCGGCCAGTACGATATCTAATTTCTACCCAGAACCTCAATCAAGGGGCAAGTGCTCACCAACTTTGTGGCTGAATTCACTAGGTGTCTCGCTGACTTTAAGTCTGATCAAATTCAACCTAAGCCGAATTGGAGAATTTACGTTGGGGACATTTGGCAGTTGTATTGTGACGGGTCATCCAACCAACGTGGTAGTGGGGTGGGCGTAGTGATCATGGCTCTCGACGGGGCAATAATCGAGCAGGTTGTCAAACTGGGGGAACAATGAGGCCAGATACGAAGCATTGTTAACCGGCTTACGGAATACACTTCTCCTTGGTGCTCGGCGTCTACTTATCTTGTGCGACTCAAAACTAGTCATCAACCAATTGAAGGGAGAATACGCAGCCAAAAATGACCGTATGGCAGCCTACATGAAAATGGCGAATTCTTTGCTGGCAAAATTCGACCATCATGAGTTGAATCAAATAACCCGGGATTAGAACACACATGCAGATGCCCTGGCTTGCCTAGCCTCCGTCATCAACTTAGAAATTAGACGGACAATTGAAGTCGGATTCATCCCTAAGCCGAGCATTGCCCCTTCGGAGTCAATTCAGATCAATATCATAGAATCAGGTCCAAGTTGGATAGACCCTATCACTGCATTCCTATCTTCCGAACAACTCCCGACGGATAAGAAAGAAGCACACAAACTATGAAGTAAAGCCCTGCGATATTACTTAGATCCGCAAGGAAAGCTCTACAAAAAATCCGTTTCTAGTCCATACCTAGAATGCATTCATTCGGATAAAGTCGAGGAACTCTTGACTGAAATATATGAAGGTAGTTGTGGTGCCCATTCTGGCAGGCGTTCTTTGGCCCATCGAGTTGTAACAAAGGGGTACTATTGGCCAACCATGAGAGCTGATGCCGAGTGTTACGTCAAAAATGTGAACAGTGCCAGAAGTTTTCCCCTTTAACTCATTTGTCTGCTGAGGAGTTAAGCTCTATCACTAATCCTTGGCCGTTCGTTCAATGGGGACTTGATATCGTCGGACCATTGCCACGGGCCCTAGTGAATAAGCAATTCTTGATTGTCGCGACAGATTACTTCACAAAATGGGTCGAAGCGGAGGCACTAACACACATTCGAGATACTGATGTTAGATGTTTTGTATGGAAAAATATCATAACACGATTCAGCATTCCAAGAGCACTCATTTCAGACAACGACACCCAGTTTGATTATGGTGTCTACTGAGAATTATGCAGCACGTATGGTATTCGGCCCTATTTCTCCACCTCAACTTATCCACAGAGCAATGGTTAAGCTAAAGCCTCCAACAAAGCCATTTTGGACGGCATTAAGAAATGGTTGGAGAAAGCTAAAGACAGGTGGGTCGAAAAGCTCCCCAGTGTGTTGTGGGCTCATCACACTACACCAAGGCAGTCCACTAGGGAAACGCCGTTCGCCCTATGCTTTGGAACTAAGGCAATTATCCCCCTGGAGATTGGCTTACCTACTCTAAAAACGAAGGTCTTCGACTTGGGCCGTAATGACATGATGTTAGCATTGGATTTGACTCTGATCGAGGAACGCCGAGACCGTGCCCTCGCATCTATGGCGCGGTATCAGCAGCATCTCGCTAAATTATATAATCAACGTGTGCAGCTGCGACGTTATATACCCGAAGAATTGGTCCTGAAGAAAGTTCTTCCCACTACTAAGAGCCCCGCTGATGGAAAGCTAGGTCCCAATTGGGAGGACCCTTATCAAGTTGAGTCAATCGCCGACATAGGGGTATATCGGCTCAAAGACATGTTTAGGAGAAGTCTGCCACGTCCTTGGAATTCCACACATTTGTGTAAAGTTTATCATTAACCCGACTTGTGGGGCATGATAACTTGTTTTGAATGTTCGCCCTGTACAACTTTCACTTTTACAATGTAAGGCTTCTTATTTCCTCAATATGTGAAATTTAGTTTGGTAAATCAAAAGCCTCCGCATTCGGAGCGCCCTTCGTGGATACCACGATTGGCCAAAATAAAAGCCTCCGAATTCGAAGCCACATCCGTGAATGACACATTTGGGCCGAATAAGCCTCCGGATTCGGAGCGCCCTTCATGGATATCACGATTGGCCAAAATAAAAGCCTCCAAATTCGGAGCCCCATCCGTGAAAGACACGTTTGGGCCTAATAAACCTCCGGATTCGGAGCACTCTTCGTGGATAACACGATTGGCCAAAATAAAAGCCTCCGAATTCGGAGCCCCATCCGTGAATGACACATTTGGGCCAAATAAGCCTCCGGATTCGGAGCGCCCTTCGTGGATATCACGATTGGCCAAAATAAAAGCCTCCGAATTTGGAGCCCCATCCGTGAATGACACGTTTGGGCCGAATAAGCCTCCGGATTCGAAGCGCCCTTCGTGGATAACACAATTGGCCAAAATAAAAGCCTCCAAATTCAAAGCCCAATCCGTGAATGACACGTTTGGGCCGAATAAACCTCCGGATTCAGAGCGCCCTTTGTGGATATCACAATTGGCCAAAATAAAAGCCTCCGAATTCGGAGCCCCATCCGTGAATGACACGTTTGGGCCGAATAAGCCTCCGGATTCGAAGCGCCCTTCGTGGATAACACAATTGGCCAAAATAAAAGCCTCCAAATTCAAAGCCCAATCCGTGAATGACACGTTTGGGCCGAATAAACCTCCGGATTCAGAGCGCCCTTTGTGGATATCACAATTGGCCAAAATAAAAGCCTCCGAATTCGGAGCCCCATCCGTGAATGACACGTTTGGACCGAATAGGCCTCTGAATTTAGAGCGCCCTTTGTGGATATCACGATTGGCCAAAACAAAAGCCTCTGAATTCGGAGCCCCATCCATGAATGACACGTTTGGGCCAAACAAGCCTCCGGATTCGAAACGCCCTTCGTGGATAACACGATTGGCCAAAATAAAAGCCTCCAAATTCGGAGCCCCTTCCGTGTGTGTCACGGTTGGGCCGAATAAACATCCAGAAGTGGAACGCTTCGTCGACATCTCAGTTTGCCGCCGCAAACGCGATTAACAGTAATCGATGGTCATGACTTAATTTACGAACAATAATTGAAACAATATAGTGACATTCAAAATAAGATGTTTCATTCAATAGATCCTAAATACATAATTCGCATCAAATTTGTAATAGGTCATGCATATCTTTGATCTATTTCATTCAATACATGTGTTAAAAAAAATAAAAAATTAAAGAGAAATATCTTATTCGGCACCGTCCTCATCGTCAGTCTTCTCGACTTCAAAAGCCGCGAAGGGCAAATTATAACTTTGATATAGAGGCGACACCAAATCCATGCCCGCTGCTTGTAGAGCCTTAGTCCACCCATGCTTGAATCCACGATTTTTGCATCAGCAGACCTCCTTGGCCAGCTTTTCCTTTGTCTTCTCTATACCAATCTTCCGACCGTCAAAAAATCATCATTATAGGCCTTTGTCCTTATCGCTTCTTTAGCGAACATGCTCACCGTATCTCGGTCGGCAGTGGCCTAGTTTAGCAGCCGTTAGGTCACCCTTTCCTCTACAATCAAGTTACCTTCACTTGCCAAATGATTTCCGGCAGCTTTTGCCTGTTTTAGTTCTCGCTCGACTCTCTTTACGCGCGTCTCTAAGTTCCGAATGTGCTCATCTTTCTGCTCAATCTCCCACCGCGCGGCACGGAGACGCATGCCGATTTCATATGAAGTAGATAGCCTTTTCATCGTTCCATGGACGCTCTCCCGAAAAACTTCGAAATCAGGTCGCCCAACCATCGACTGCTGGACTTCCGGCAGAAAAATCTGTCGGGCAAATTCAACTGCCACGTTTGGATTGCGGATGATCAAATCCGCCTCTGTCATTGATTTGTTCCCCACGAAGACTGAAAAACTCAACGGGCGTGGTGCCCCACTGGTCTCACTTCGCGAGCGAGGGGAGTTCCCCCGCTGTTGTCTTTCCTTCCTAGGTGACCTGCTTCGACGACATGAAGAATGACGCCTTTCGCGCTCCCCCGACGTCCTACTTCCTGTTCGCAACGGTTCACCACCTCGATTCATTGCTGAAGCCAGCTCAGCTAGTGTCTTACCCTCTCCTCTGTTGTTGAAGAATAGTCTTCTAGACATCTAGTTCAAACCCACTACTCTTCACCCTCCTGTGATCTTCCAAATTTGGACACCAATATGGACCCTAAACGAACGCAGCCCCCATCCTTCTTATTAATAGCGGGTGCAGCGTTCCCAAAGCGTTCGCTTCAATGCTTTGCGCTACGAACTAACATTGATCGGTGGTCTTGTTCATTAATTTGCTGGAGCAAGGGTAGATTCATTAATCTATTCGGCCTAAATATCGGAGCTATGCGTCGAAATGTTACTCTTCCCAGCCAATCCCTGAACTACCATTGTTCGGCGGTCCTGTTCATCAATTTGCTGGAGCAATGTCAGATTCATTAATCTATTCGGCTTAAATATCAGAGCCATGCGCCAAAATGTTACTGTGCCCTAGCCAAGTCATGAACTGCCATCGTTCGGCAGTCCTGTTCATCAATTTGCTAGAGCAAGGGCAGATTCATTAATCTATTCGGCCTAAATATCAGAGCTATGCACCAAAATGTTACTGTGCCCTAGCCAATACCTGAATTGTCATTGTTCAGCGGTCCCGTTCATCAATTTGCTAGAGCAAGGGCAGATTCATTAATCTATTTGGCCTAAATATTAGAGCTATGCACCGACATGTTCCTGTGCCCCAACCAATATGTGAACTGCCGTTGTTCGGAGGTCCTGTTCATCAATTTGCTGGGGCAATGGCATATTCACTATTCTATTCGGCTAAGTCTCAGTGCTATGCAGTTATTTTAGCACTGGATTAATTCAGTAGTTTGTTCCATTCATCTCATTTCATGTTTTACATCTTACTTAGCCGTTAACAAGTACATGCATCAGGCAGAAAGGCAAATGTAATTTTCATTCATAAACTGAGTACAAATAGAAATCACTATTCTATTTGGCTAAGTCGCAGTGCTATGCAGTTATTTTAGCACTGGATTAATTCAGCAGTTTGTTCCATTCATCTCATTTAATGTTTTTACATCTTACTTAGTCGTTAACAAGCACATGCATCAGGCAGAAAGGCAAAGGCAATTTTCATTCATAAATTGAGTACAAACAGAAGTCATTTTACAAATGAAAACTACTCTACGTTAGCTTCTCGCAAAAATAAATAGTCAAAAATCTAACAAATCTAACAAAACCTACATACACACGATACCAAAACAAAATGAAAAATACTTTGACCCTAGGTCAGTCTTCAGGGTCAGACTCCAGCGGCTCAACGTCTACCTGCTCATACGAAATTGGCTGCTTCGATACCACGTTAGCGGTAGCTAAGGCTTTGAGCCAGCTGTGTTTGAACCCCTTATTCTCGAACTTAGGCACTTCCTCTGCACAGTTCTCAAAGGCCGCATCCTTGCCAACTTGGAATGACTTGGAAATCTCGGATTCGGTGTTTTCCATCGCCCTCTTCGACTCCTTCAAATCGGCCTCCAGCTTGGCAATCATCTCGTTGGCCAATTTGAGTGCTTCTTCGCTTGCGTTCGCCCTTTCCTCGGTGGCCAATCTCAGTTGGTCAGCAGTCTTGGCCTTATCTGTTTCGGCATCGACCCTCGCTCTTTCTTCCGCCGCTTTTATGGCCTCAGACTCAGCTCGGAGAGGGGACTTTGCTGCCTTGCCCTTTTCGTTTTCCACCTCAGCTGTAAGAAAGCCGATATGTTCAATAGCGTCATGTTGGCGACGGCCAATCTCAACTATCCTTCCCGCCGCCTACAAAACAAGGAATCAGTAAGATAGCTGATATAAAACATTTTTTTGTTTTTGTTTAGCCTTGCAAAATTATAAACAAGGATCATGTGCCAATATCGCCGATTGAGCGGCTAATGCGACGGACAGTAGATTGGGCTCTGCCCTAAAGGTTGCTCTGTTAACCGGCAGAGAAATGGAGGAGGCCAAGCTTAAGGCCACAACGGTGTCTTTTCCAGTCGATGCATCAGAAGCAACCGGCATGTTCTTTATCCTTGGTTGTATTATAAACGGCACAACCAGGTCTGATTCTTCCATGCGTGGCCGTTTATCCACTAGGTTGTAGACGTCCCCGAACGCCCCGGGAGGGTGAGTCTCGTTCTGTTCATTTTGGGGTCACTACAGTTCAAGGACTCGATTGTCACGGTTCTTAATCTTGAACCAAAGAGTCCAAATCCGGCAAATCGTTTGAGAAAACAGATTTTTGAAAAGTAGTGCCAAACATGGACTGCTTTGCCAGATACAGAGTCGCCACCTAAATATTTAAAATGGGAAATTTAGGAAACCCTGACTCGGTGCTGAAGGCCACATGTCCGTCATCACCAAAGTGGTCTTGGCTCGGGAGCTTGGGTACGATCGGGGAAGGTCAGCTATGAGCACCCCCTTTCGCCCGGTCCGAAGACCGGCCTCTACTAACCGTGATATCCGATTTTGAAAACATTACATGCTCTTATTCCAATTATTAGCCTAGAATTACTATGTTATGCACGCAGCAAACAAGTATAGACTAGATTGCCTAATTTGGAAATAAACATTGCATATCCGTTCGTTTTGAAAGCAGTTTGAAATTGCTACTCGCAAGTAGGCTAAAATACGGATTTCAACGAGTTATTCCAACTCAAGCAATCCAACCTCCACCCACAGGCATTCAAACAGTTTATCTCATATAAGCATTTAGCCGCATGGTAAGCCTACTGTCATGTCAACATTCACACGCGTGCGATATGCTAAAGCATAAATACTTACATCGTACTCCGTGCCAAAACAATAAACTAGTTAGCAAACATGCATGCCCTAGTTCATGTTAGAGTGGCTAATGCAACACATGCAAAGATGTAATCTAGACAGGCCCAGCTATCCTAAACATGGCATGTGAAATGCTACAAGTAACATGTATTCAATTTGGAATTGAAGTACGATGCAGTTTGTATGATGTGCCGAGCCCGATGCATGTCAACAAATGCATGGATGTACGCATGCATAGCATAAGGTATGCTAAAATAAACGTGCCCTAATACTAACCATTAAAAGCAGGTAAATAAAAGGGAGAAAGAAATGGGGGTTGGAAGACATACACACACCCACGCACACTTATTACAGATTTGCCCTCGCTCGGAGGGACCAAAAGAATAATACAAATTAATTAACTACGCAAGCTAATTAAATATTACAAATTAATTAAATTAATAGAATAATTAATCTAAGAAAAACAGTAAACCGCCTCGGGGCGAGGGCCCAATGCATGCACACTCGGACTCCGCTCGGAATTGCACTGCCATGCCTAGCCTGCCTCTGTTTTCCCTACTTTGCTCCTCTGAAAACTGCCACAGTCCTAGGAATACTTCCTTAGGTACTGAAGATCACTACCGGCTGCACAAAACTTCCACTGGCAGTGGATTGAGCTCATCGGCACTGAATTGATCCATCGGCTGAAAATTGATTGCCGGTCGGCACTAAACACTGCCGGCCGGCACTGAATGCCTGCAGAACCTGCAACTCACAGCAGCAAAGGGCAAATACTGGCATGGCAATGCAATTCAAAGCATATATGCACTAAACACACTCATTATCGTACTAATGACTCAAAGGAAGATGTGCCTCGATTCTCGGACCACCAATCACGCATTTCCATGCATGATGGCCCAAAGAACCAAGTATGCAACTTTAATTTCAAATGCATGCAAACCAATCAAACAAAGTGAGGCCCAATTCCCATCACCAAGTCAAGGAACAAGGCATGCATGCCTATGTGTGCAATCCTAAGTATGTCAACTAGGGATGCAACATGAGCATATAGACAAATAATGCAAGCATACAAGCAAACATGAGGTAGCATACAAGCAAGTAAATAATGGTCTTACCCATGACCTAGGCAACTCCAAGTAGGCCTAAAATCGGTAGCCAAATGCTAAGACATGAGGGCCAAACACATATACACACGTGCACATGTTAAAGCACCAACACTTAAGCATAATAAAGCAACTCTTAAACACATTTAAGAGGCACAAATATGGACCATTAGCATGCGATTTAGGCTCTGAAATCATGCTATAAAATGATGCCAAATCATGTTTAAACAAGACAAGCAAAACATGCGCACATAGGTTCAACACTTCAAAGCAAGCCAATAAGGCATTGAACTACACTTATGCAAAACAAATATGGCATGCATTGAACAACCCAAAACAGATTTTTAGCATGTAAAACTAAGCCCAAAGGACCACTTAGATGGCATCTAAATGGCTCAACTAGGAAGGCATGCACAAATGCTAAGACATGAGGCATAAGGCACAAGCTTCCGAAGCATCAAAGAGGCATGCAAGGCAATCAAACAAGCACGCTAAATGGACTGAAATGACATGCTAAATGGTTCCAAACCATTGAAAATAAAGCAAGCAAGGCATGCTACACACTTGTACCCTTAAGGCCAACAAGCCAAATACAAAGAGGCTACAAGATACATGCTCAGATTGACCAAAACAACTTAGGACAGACCTAAAGCATAGCAAAATAAGCATATACACTTCATGGATCTAGGCCTAAAGCATGCTCAAACTAGGGCTAACAACCTAGGCATGTTAAGGGACCAAAGTGGCATTACAAAGCAACCATGCAAAACATGCAAGGAGTACTAAAACCAACACTTAGCAATGTCATATTAGGGCATAATAAACATAAAATGCAGCCAAGACATGCTCTTCAAACATTCGAAACTAAGCTCCCTTAAGAGGCCAAATCTTGCCCTTTTCAAGGACAACAAGGAGAGGGGGTGGCCCTCTCCTTCTTAGGACTTTAAGGCATCATCTACACCACTGAAATCCCTCAAGATTTCAGTGGTGAAGAGACCCAAACACCAAAATCCCGGAGCTCCCACAAAATAACACAAAAATGAGGCCTTTCAAGGCCTAAGAGGGGCCAAACTTCCCCAAAGCACAAAGTACCCTTAATAAACTATCAAGAGGACTAAAAAATAGAACTTTTATGTGTTGATCACCAAGCACAAAAACAGTCCTAAACTAGGTAAAAACAAGGTGCAAGAAAGGGGTAAAAATGACTAGTTTCTTACTCTTGAAGCTTTTCTTCAACAATGGTGACCTTGATGTCTCCTTAAGCCTCAAAACAGTCAAGAACACCAAGAATAGGCTCTTAGAACTTCAGCTCCAAGAGGAAGGTGAAACACTAGGTGCTTGTGTGCAATAGTATGAACTAAAACACCTAGTGTACAAAATGAGCAAGGAAAAGAGAGATAGGATAGATATAGGATTTCTAATCTAAAACCAGAGCTTCTTCTTTGTATTTTCTCCCTCAAAAATGTCTAACTCTTCAACCCTTGAGCCAAGAGGAGGAAGCCTTCTCTTATAGACAACAAAGCTTACAAGCTAAGTCAATCCAAGGCTCATCCCTCCATACACGTGTATGGAGGGGAAACAAGTGCTACAAAGCTGTCTGAAAATATCTCCAAAAACAGCTGTAAAGTGATCGGCAGGGCAAAATGGTCATTTTGCCAAAAATACTGCCGACCGGCACAAAATAGTGCCGACCGGAACAATATAGTGCCGATGGCAACACCAACCAGCCGGTGGCCTTTAGCCACTGCCGGTGGTGTGTGGGGATGTCTCAGAAGGCATTCCCTGCCCCTCCAAGGCAAAGCAGAAGTGTTTGGTGCAAAACCAGACACAAAACGGTCAAGTTCGGAGGTCCTGAGGCAAGGCACGTAGCCGAGAACTCCGGGAACTCCAAACGAACACGAACGTGGATAATCACCGGGTGTTCAAGCGGTGACGTCCAGGTCTTGAGGACAGTCAAAAATGGGGTGTCTACGTAGGTTTTCCGAATAATCGGCTTCGTGTTTGGCCGGACGTTTTTCCCCCTTGTGCTCTGTCACTTGGCCCTCCTATTGATTGACAACAGGCTCTGTTTCGGCCACATCAGTCTGAATCATCTCCTCAATAGGAGCAGGTGGAGGAGATTATGCCCTAGCGTCGGGTGGAGGGGGTGGAGGTTCACTTCCCTCGACTTCGGCTCTCCTACGGGCAGCCATCCTCTCGGTATTTTTTCGTCTGGCCATTTGAGTAAGCGACTCACCAGCCATGTTGTCAGGATATGAGCCGGGTAGGTTCCCTAAGTCGATGAAAATATCTTCGAAGGACACGTCCGCTCAGCCAGAAGTGAATCGAGGATTGAGGCTGGCTTCTTCAAAAGCCAAATTTAGTGCTGCATCAACCTCCTCCTCTAGTCCGTTAGATCTGTCCAAGGAAGGTTGATTCGGCTGCTCAGCGACTCCTTCGGCTGCTTGTTCGTCCGTTGGCTCTGAATCTGAAGCTTCAAGACTAATCTGCCTAAGGTTTAAGAAGTTCGAAAAAATAAGCGTCGTAAGGTCCTGTTCACCCCTCGGAATCGGAATGTTATCTGTGGTCGAAAAAGTAGCACAAGTTGGCTTATATCTCTGAAGAATGTGGGCCACCCTCCCTTACTTATGGAGGTTCGGATGGCCAAAGAACTAGAGTGCGGTTCTGATCTGCGCAAGTATAGCGTTGTCGGCCGAGACCAGAAATTTTTTCAAATCGTTTTCTGCACAAGTAAAATGGTAAATACGTAGAATTTGAACTAGGTAAATACTTAATAAATATTCGTGGGGGGTTAAATGGCCACCTGGTTTGCCTCTTCACTTGGGCACTGGATCTAGGCGATCTTCGCCCTCGCCGAATTCCCAGTTACCGCAGACAATGACCATGACATCATCAACACGCTTGCCAGAGCTGGCAAGCATAGTCACCAAATGATGGTCGGTGTCCTTGGCCTTGAGGAAGTAGCGCCCCTGCCGGCTAGAGGATTTGGGTAAGGCATAACAATGTCGAATAACAGGGATTCCAAGATTAAGCCTAAGGCGTCGGTTTAGTTCTAAAATTCCCATTATTATTCGATAAAAATTTACGTTCGGCTGAGAAAGGATTAAACCCCAATGGCGAAGGACAGCCCTCAAAAATGGATGAAGGGGGAAACAGACTCCGTCCTCGGCGATTGATAGGAGAGGAAAGACGATTGTACTCTCATCAATTCTCTCCATGTCAACTATGCTCTCTGCCAAGAGTGACAGATGGACGTCGTCAGGAATGGAAAAATGGCAACGGATTCGCAGAAAAAAGGGCTTTCAAATGTTTTGTCATCATAGCCAGTAAAATGGACACTCTAAACAGAAAACAAACAAGGAAATGGGAGTCGAAATGGAAGAGAGAAAAACTTTAAAAAAATGAGGACAATGAGGAATGGAAAGAAGTTGCAGAGGACGTGAAGCAAGGGAAGTGAATTGACAGGCAACGAGAAACCTTGTGTATTCAAAAAAGCATACAAACGAAGAGACAACGCGGTTTCAAATCGTATTAAATGAATGAATCGTATGAAGGGGCAGGAGATTATAATAATTCCTAAAAAGAGTAGGCGTTCTAATGCTTGCGTTGGAATAAGGAAAACTGGTGTATTTTTTCACCCTCTAAGTCCAAGACCAAACATGCCGAATAACTAACATTAATAGGATGTTTGGGGGCAATTGTGGGAGCCGAATAATATAATTATGTAGGGAAGCCGATTTAGTTTAAAGAAAGAAATCAAGTTATGTACTATACGGCTCTATCCTGGAGGGACACTGGCCGAATAACCAGATCGACCGTAGAATTAGCTGTAAACTCGGCCGAGTATGAATAGGTAGGACAGAATAGCCGAGTAAGCAATTATTCGTTGGTCGAAAGGTGGGCCCAACCATCAATATCAAGGTCGACTATAAATAAGAGGAGCATCAACTAAGAAAAGGTATGTGAGAACAAATAAGATTAACTTAAGATACAAGCATCCAAGAGAGCATACACTGACTTATTCGTCAGAGTGCTAATTCCGACACCCCCGACCAGAGTGTTCATTCATTTTCAGGTGACTAGCTGAGGATCAAAAGCATCCTA
Source organism: Camellia lanceoleosa (assembly GCA_025200525.1). NCBI lineage: Eukaryota > Viridiplantae > Streptophyta > Magnoliopsida > Ericales > Theaceae > Camellia > Camellia lanceoleosa. Next base: position 39,443 of record JANUSC010000372.1, read on the forward strand.
CAGGATCCATAGAGTATTTCCAATCCACATCTCCACAATTTCATTTTCTCAAAAACTTTGAAGGTGAAGTGACACACTCTGAAAAACAGGTTAAATACTTGGGACTTCACTTCCTGGAAAACCTCTCATGTGAAGTGAAGCACTATGAAAAACATGGAAAGACTTTGGAAAACATTTTCTATCTCTACAATAAAGAGAAGGGATAGGTGGAGGTTATAGAGAATGAGAGAATGTAAGAATGAGCAACGTACGAATGGATGGTCCACTCCTATTTATAATGGTCTAAAGAACCCACTTTGTTTTTTTTGTCTTTTAATGCATGATTTTGAAGCATAAAATTACAAAACATTATTATAATAAAAAAAAATGAACACTGTAAATACAAACTAATTAGTGCACAATTTTGAAGCATTAAATTAGTATATCGATTAATAGCATGATTTTGAAGCATTAAATTACCAAACAACATTCTTTTTTTTTTTTAATGCATGATTTTTTTTTACCTATAAGTACCATATACATGGCAAGATCCAAGTGACTACGAGTTTGTAAAAGTATATACGTTTCTTCCTTCATATTTCTTGGTATGGAGTTTCTTCAATCATATCTCACAATATGGAGCAGGATGACAAGGCAAGAGAGGCAGACCGAAAGAAACTTCTTGATCATGAGCAGCACCACCACCATTAAAAAGCTTCTAATCATCATCGGCAGTACTATCGAGGCAATAGGAATTCCAGTTGTTGGGATGGTCATCAAGAGCGTCGACATGATAACGAAATACCTTCTCCCTTGACTTCATATTGTTCAATTCCACCTTCATCATCTGCATTTTACCGTAATAATCGCAATTTACAAAATACGAAACAGTCATTTTCGAGAAAACCTTGAAAGCAAGTGTAGACATGGCAAATATAGCTAAGAAGATGGAAAACTTAAGCCTCCACTCTTTTTTGTATAGAATAAGTATTATTTCCAAAATAGATGCCATAAGCTAGCCTAAAGTAGAAATAAGACTAAAAACTTATAGAAATGCAATAGGCTTTTTGTTTTTCTTCAGCCATACAACTTCTACAATTGCAAAAGTAGATGCAACCACCGCAAAACCAAGCCCCACATATTAGTATATTATATTTTTTTCATTTCCAACTTGTTCCATTGTAGCACTTGCAAATTCTATCCAGACATTGAAGGCAACACAGTAAAAATCTAATTGTTGTTCCTTAAAAAACTTAAACACTTCGAACTTCAATTTCCTGAAACTTTGTTGCTGAAGCATAACACTATGAAAACCATGCGAAGCACTGTGGGTTTCATTTTCTCAAAAACTTTGCAGGTGAAGTGACACACTCTAAAAAACAAGTTAAATACTTTGGACTTGACTTCCTTGAAAACCTCGCAAGTGAAGTGAAGCACTATGAAAAACATAGGAAAGACTTTGGAAAACATTTTCTATGTCTGCATTACAAAGAAGGGATAGGTGGAGGATAGAGAGAAAATGAAGGTTGGAGAGGTGGAGAGAATGTAAGAATGAGCAATGTAAGAATGGAGGTCAACTCCTATTTATAATGGTCTAAAGAAACTACCTTTCTTTTTTTTTTTAATGCACGATTTTGAAGCATTAAACTACCAAACATTATAAAAATTTTAAAAAAAAATGAATGCTATAAGTACACACTAATTAGTGCACGATTTTTAAGCATTAAATTAGTATATCGATTAATAACACGATTTTGAAGCATTAAATTACCAAACTACTTTTTTTTTTTTAATGCACGATTTATTTATTTTTTACCTTTAAGTAACCATATACATAGCAAGATCCAAGTAACTATGATTTTGTAAAAGTATATACCTTTCTTCCTTCATATTTCGTGGTATGGAGTTTCTTCAATCATATCTCAGAGTATGGAGCAGGATATACGATTTTCTAAAAGTATATACATTTTTGTAAAAGTATATACGATTTCTTTTTTAATTGGTGTGTATAATTGATATACTAATTAGTGTGTATAATTTTATTCTTTCATAAATTAATTGTAAAATTATGAAGGTGTTTATAATTCTGCATATTAATGTTTATAATGAATGCTATTGATCTAAAAATATTCTTGGGTGTATACATTGAAGTGATATTTTCTATAAAAAAATAAAAACTCAACTTTTTGCAATTTCCCTACTTTATCTCTATCCATCATTCTTATGAATTTTTTTTATTCATGGGTAAATTGGTAATTTTACATAAAAATATAAAATTGAAAAAATTACCAAACATTGCATGAGTCAACAGGTTAACAATGTATCAAATAAATTAGTTTTTTTAGTATTAAATTTATATAAGTTGATTTTGAGTCAATAAATTATGTTTTAGCTAAAATTCCAATAAAAACTATATTTTAGCAAATAGACTGGTTTCTTCATTACACCTCTATTTGGTTGAGTTTTAGAAATTATGTTTTGAAAAATATTAAAATTTAAAAAATTAGTTTGGTAAAAAAATAAAAATATATATTATTTTCATCTGATTTTTTATTTTTGGGTAGGAAATAATTTTTAATTTTTTAAAAATTTTATTTTTTATATTTATTTATATTAAATTAATTTTTAATATTTAAAAAATAATAATTAAAAACTCAACCAAATGGAGCCTAAGCCGAGGAGGAGCGACAAATCTTCTAAAAGCAAATAATTTCTTTGTTGTGCCATGTTAGCAGCACACAAACAAACGGTGCCTTGTTTTGGAGAAGTTATTAGTCGGTTTCATCCAGTGCGTACAAGACCCGAGTAGGTTTCTGTCCAAAAAGCCAACAGTTGTTAACTATTGGATTATATAGAGCCAAAAATCAAACTGTAGGGGCAAAAATGATGCAAATAGAAGTACAGGGACCAAAATGAACCACGGGTAAACTATCGGGATTATTGCTGTAATTTTCCCTTAGATTTATTAACATAATCCAAAACCTTAAGCCCGAGTTACTTATTAGTAGTGGTGTTTATATAATGCGGTACATTTACATAATTCATTCAATGTATAAAAGTTCCATAACAACCACAACCACGAATTATATTCAGTCCAATTTACATATTATATGCCAAAAACTAAAACTAAGAGTGGCATAAAAAAATAAATGTAAATTAGTTAGGAAAATATAAGATGAGAAACCACATCTGTAACGCCCTCAAAATAAACCCACAATATACATCATTAACAGGCATTAATAAAATAAAATAAATCATCAAATTATCCATCAGAGTACTTTTATTGAAAGACATCACATGTAACATCAAAAGTCAATGCCCTAAGGGCTTATATCTTTCCAAGCCAACACTTGGACACAAAAGAATGAGCACTAACTCAATTACAAATTAAGCCCTTGGCTTGAATGTTTACATGTAATCTCAAACAAAAACAACTAACTAAAGACAATTCTTCAAAGCCTAAATCCTTCCAAGCTAAGTCCTTGGAGGTAGTATATCGCCTGGACCTGAAAATGATGTTCCCGTATAGGGTGAGCCACAGCCCAGTAGAAATATACTAAACCAAATATAAGCATTGAATAAAGCAATAGCATTCAATAGATGGTTAACACAACTATTCATTTCACCAACATACAGTTTCATGACCTTAATGTCTATGACACGTTTCACTTTTCATTATTTATTCAACTTTCCATTTATATCAATATGGCTCAGAACCTGGCCAAACCGTAACAGTGAACTATATATCACATTAACGTTTCTTCCAATATCAACAAAATAAATGAGACAAAGGCTCATATCGAAACACTTCCATACTTCCCGATTGATATACATTTTAGTGCTGTATCAACATGTAAAAACACTTCAAATCAATAAGCACACATATAGTGATGCTAATGGAGTCCATCCCCTATCTCCTCCCAAACAAAATCCGGTTTAGAGGTCTATCCCCTATCTTCCCCTAAACCGTGGAGTACATCCCCTATCTCCTCCCAAACAAAATGCATATGCAACACACAATCAGTACACGTATTTTCTATATTAATTCAATAGTCAAAATCAATGACTTAACTAATGTGATTAGTTTCAGTTTTCCCTAATCCACATGCAATGTCTACAACAATCACAACTATCCTCCACAGATAGCCCAAAACAGTTATTTCTAAACAGGAAATACAGGTATCAACAAATGTAAATTTAACATTTTCATAGGTGAGTAATTAAACTAACCAGCTACACCATTAAATCACTAAATTCCCCAATTCCTTGAATTAAACTCAATTCCACATTTTTCCCTAAATTAATTATGCAAATTAATTTATTTCAACCACTAGGGTTTTTCCCAAAATTACCAAACAACTCCCAACATATCAAAATACTAAAACTTAGGACAAAACCTATAATATGGAGTAGGAAATCCCTACCTCGAAGTAAATAACCCGAATGGAGAAGTTGGAGATGACGACCCAAAATCCAAAGTGCCCAAACTGCCAAACTCTCAGATTAAAACGAAGCTCTCGACTCACTCTATCTTTTTAATAAAGAACCTAGGGTAGAAACACCCTAAAAAGAGATGATACCTAAGAGAGCAAGTGAGTGGAGGGAGAGAGAAGTCGTACCTAGGGTTCTGGAATCATAAAAGGGTGAAAAAGTGTTTTAAAAACCGATGCTTCCTATTTAAACCCGACAGGCTCGCTCGAGCGAAGGATTGGTCGCTCGAGCGACCAGACACAAGAATGACTCGCTCGAGCGAAGAAAGTCTCGCTCGAGCCAAGAATGCAATGCTTTAGGTCTGCAACCCAGAAGCACGCTCGAGCGACAGAATGCTCGCTCGAGCGAAGAACTCAAAACTCGCTCGAGCGAAGAAAAGCTCGCTCGAGCCAACAAACACAGCTCTCAGGTCTATACTAGATGCAATCTCATGCTCGAGAGAAGATACCCTGGCTCGAGCCACCAGACACAAAATACTACTCTCGCTCGAGCGAAAAAAACCCTCGCTCGGGCGCAGGACCAAAAACAAAAGCTCGCTCGAGTGACCAACTCCTCGCTTGAGCGATGGCCCGAAATTTTGGACAGCAACACTTGGTTTCCAAACCCAACCCACCTGTAACAAACCTGCCCAGTACATCCTATAACTCAAGAATAAGGAATTTAAAGGACAGCAACCACAATAATATAACAACGGGATCTACGGAACATAAGTCCGGATACAACAACCAAAAGGAAAAGACTGGGGTCGTTATAACATCCAAAGTTATGCAAGAGGAATTAATCCAACAACAAACAAGGAACTTAGTAGAATAACAAAAATCTCGACCCAATAGCAAACAAACATCTTAATAGAACAACAAAACTTATAATTTATAAAGTTGCTCCAGCAAATTCAATATTGATTCCATGAGCCAAAGGATCATCAACAGCTCGCTCTATGTAGAATGTAAAATATCCAAATCCACAAGAAACAGCCACTGCAATGGTCCAGCATGATTTATTGTTCTTTGAAATTATCTGACTCACTAAGTATAAATAGATCAGGCATAACTATTGTTATTTAAATAACCCATGTTGCCGTGAAATAATAATACAAACTAATAAGAAAATAAAGAACCAGAGGTCAAGTCCATCTGAGAGGCCTAAGAAGGTGGATTTGTCAAATAATCTTGAGATTGTGAATATCAATTGGTAGACAATATCATGAATTTGAAATATAGCATTGGCAAGCTCAAATATGACAATAGAAAAGCACTAACAAAATGCCATAAAATAAAACCTTTTTTGTCCGTTAATGGAGTTGTCATGGTGATGTACATGTATGTATCAAAGTGTCCAAAGTCTAATCTATCTGTTCTGGTCCTGAAGAACTTTAACCCTTCTTTTTGGGAACCTATCAAACACTACTACAACATTCATTCATCCAGAAAAATGTGAAAGCTGGTGATCTTAAATGCAATAAACACTACTCAACAATTGGTCACTGAAGATGCAGTCAAGTGTTCTTCCCTAACCTCATGTATATATTAAAGTACGCATAGATGTCAAAGATTATTTGTTAGTGCTTATCAAATTTGATAATCTGAAAAATAGGGTATGACTCATCTAAATTGTTATCTGTATTGTTACCCCCCGTTTCGAAGTGAACCATCTTCAAAAAAACATTAGAATATCTACCCAAATTATCCAACTCAATTCAACTTATTCAACCAACACAGCTTGTTTAATAATATAACATACCCAAGATGTCAAAAAGCGGTTGCGGTCATCGTAACGGCTGCGGTAGTGCGGTTGCGGTTGCGAGGTATAAAAGTCGTAGCGTAACGGTTGCGGTAATTGGAACCGTGATTTTTTTTTTTTTTTGTCGCACAATTTGAAGAAAACTTGCCGATATGCATATATATATATTTTTTTTCTAGAATCACAATTATTAGAGTTTAAAATAGATTTTGATCTTGTTAATTTTTAAGTATGATCCAATATATTTCATATTTTCAAATCACTATAAAAGGAGCTTTTGACATTTTATTTAAATAGTTAATGACTTTAAAAATAATTGATGAAAAATTAAATTATAATTAATTTCCCTTTGCATTCCCTTTCTTCAAAATATAGAAAGATTTGAAGAGATGAAAATAAATTAAATTATTATAATGTATTTTCCCCTAAACATGTTAAATGGTAAAAAAATATTGAATTAATAATTAGATATAATATCTCATGGTGAGCATGAGTTCGGCAACAATTAAAAAAATATTATTCAAAATCTAAATAAATACCATTATTTTTTTTTTGACTATCAAGTAACACACTCTACATGATAATAGGTGATATTGGATTGCAAACATGCCCCCACATTAATGCTGGAATTTAAAACCAATAGCACACTAATATATTTTGTCGGTGGTGTTACATACACTAATTAATGTACACACTAGTGTATCAACTAGTGTTATGTTATTATTACTGACCCTACCTATTATACAAATTACAAATACTCAAAACCTCTAAAATTATGCCACATCATCTGTTAGTATACTCGTTAGTACATTAATTAGTATATATAGCATTATTCATATTTTGTATGTCCACATAATCAATTCACCATAATAAGAAATTATGCTTATCTTGACGTAATAAACTCAATAAATGTAAATTTAAGTGGCGTGACTAACAAGAATGTGGATCAACATGCTAAAGATCGTGAAATGTTGAATTAATTATAAGATAATGAAAAATCTAGAAACCCTAGATGTTGATTTGTGATTATGTACCAATTTTAAGCAGAATATAACAATCCCAATCAAACAATAAAAGACAAATCGACACAACGATTTTACGTGGAAAAACCATAATTGGACACCTCCAACTGTGATTAAAAAATCACGGGCAATAGCCACAAAACAATCCACTAAGAAGATTTAAAGGAATTACACAGGTATACTCTCAATTACTTAGCGAATCCACACCTAATTGAACCAACCTCTATGTGCCTCTTCTAACCCCGTCTTCACCTCGAAATTGTCTTTACGATGAGCCACTCCAAAATCCACCGAAGTTTCAGGCTCGAATTCTTCAGGATCCACCAAAGAACAACTCTCTCTCTCTCTCTTGTGTATAACAAACAAAACCTTTGATGTACTCTCTTTAAACCATGAGTTGAATACTCAATAAAATATCAAAGAAAACTAACAAAATATCCCCAGATATAAACTTTAAGAACCAAAAAGAAGATCTTGAGGAATTAAGTAGTTTTGGGAGAAAACCAACTATTTATAGAAAATCCAAAAGTAATCCTAGTTTTGGAAGAAATCCAATTACTTATAAAAATCCAAAAGTAATCCTAGTTTTGAAAGAAAATCAACTTCTTATAGAAATCCTTGTCAAACGGGATTGCCAAATAAAAAAACCTAACAATCTCCCCCTTTGGCAATGCCATGACAAAACACACCTAACAAATAAAATCCTAGTCACCCCAACCCATTACAACCAACAAACACAAATGTCTTTCTCAAGATAAAGATCTGCAAAACAGCTATTAGTGCCACAATCTCCAAAACAACTATTAGTCTCACAAGAGTATATGAAAAAAAATAATAAACATATGACAAGATTATCTTGAAACATGAGATAGAAAACATGAATAGATGCGACTTGGAGAAATTAAGAACATGAAACATGAACAACACCTTTTTGTCATGAATTGACAAAGGAAGCTCAATCAACTAAAGCATGATCATAAACCACACAAACAAAAAAATATGAACAAGAAGAAAACGACAAAAATAATATGGTAGAGCAAACAAGGAATTTCAGAGTTGTTCCTTGAAACACACAAGATTATCCAAGAAGCACAATTACTTGAAAACACAATGTGCACAGCCTCTAGAAGATTTCTCATAAAATAAAGTGATGCATTATGTGAAAAGCATAGATCCCATGATAAAAGTGTGTGTGTGACTCTTGGAGTTCGACAAACACAAGATTCAAATCCTAGTAGTGATATGAAAGTTGGACCTTCAGCAAGAGGATCTAAGCACAACTAAGGAAAGTTAAACCACTAGGAATCAAGGGGTATTTGGTGAGTAAAGGCGGAGGCTCCCCCTCAATCAATGAATTTTTTCTCCTTTTTTTTTCTTTCTTCTGCACTTTTTTTTTTCTTTTGCATATTTTTTCTTCTTCTCTTTCTTTTTCTTTTTCTTTTGCACACTCATTGGTGGCTGACATGCTCAAGAGTATGGAAACTGAACCAGAGAAGCATGGATATAATAAGGATGGCCTGGTTGGTGACTCTGAGGTAGCCTTTTCCTCATGCCTGGACTACAAAGAACAGAGGGGAAAGCCATGGAGATGCAAAAAGATGGAGGATGGTTAAGAGACTCAACATCACCTATGATATGCTAGTATAGGTCAATTCCTCTAGAAAAGCAAAAGATACAATGCCAGAAGTCCATAGAGAAAAAATAATCACTAAGGCGGAAGACTTCGATATTTGCTAATCCAAGAGTGTGTACAGAATGAGACATACTAATTAAAAAACACACACTCCAAAATGAGTAATGACCACAAAAAGTACACACATATTAACATGTAACAGATATTCTCATCAATTCTAATATGCACCAAGGACCACTTAAAAATTTCAAGCTTGCAAAACCATACTAAGAAAATCTTTTTGATTTTTTTAAATTTTTTTTTTTTTTACTTAACCAAAGCAAGACAAAAAACGAACATGCACACATTTTTTTTCTTCAAAAAAAACACAGAAACCCAAAAAACAAATAAACAAATTAACACAAGTTATGTTTTCTCACCCAAACTGCTTTAGTATGAAGAAAGTTGCGAGAATTGCGGTTGTTAGGTGTTGTCTTGACGTTGTGGTTCCCTTCCCTTTCAATGAGAACCCGTCTTGACATGGTTTCCAACTTCCTATTCATAGGTCTAGGCAAATACACTCTCTCATGCAACTTATAACAATAAGGGCGAATATGACCATGCATACTACAATGATGACAAATAAAAACAGGGCTTACAGGGTGTACCTTCTTTTCTTTTACCTTACCAACTCTAGGAAGTTTGAGAAGTCCATCCTTATGTTGAATTTTTTGTTCTCCCTTTCCTTGAGTTCTTATATCATGAGATGTGGAAGCACTCTGTTTTTGCACTTTCTTACCACCAAAGCCAATGCCACTCTTGTCAGAACAAATTTGTTGAGACCCAATGATATTGTCCAAAGTCTTTGATCCTCTGTTCCAAAGACCAATGGTAGCCATAGCACACTTGAGTTCTTCCTCTTTCGTGATTATTAGTTCTTCCAAAGCAACTTGAGACATCTCAAGAGTTTCAATCTTTTCTTCGTATGTTGCATAGATTTGCTGTAGCTCATTCCTCTATGTCTTACAAGTCAAGAGTTTTGCACAAAGAGCTTGTCGATCATCAGCTATCTTGATGGCATCAATCCTGGCCTCAGAAATCTCCTCCTTAAGATTGACATTCTCACTTTCACATGCTTTGAGTTTCTTTGTGAGTTTGTCATTCAATTTGAATAAGTTAAGAGACTCCTTATACAACTTTTCATAAGCTTGCTCAAGCTCTTCATTATCACTTCCCGAGGATTCATCATCAGTGGCAAGTAGGGGTGGTCGAACCATAGAATTTCCCTGACGAATTGAATCCATTATCACAAATCAAACAAGATCTCGTTCTAAAAGATTTTTTTTTAAAAAAAATAGCATGACCTGCTCTGATACCAATTGAAAAATCTAGAAACCCTAGATGTTGATTTGTGATTATATACCAATTTTAAGCAGAATATAACAATCCCAATCAAACAATAAAAGAGAAATCGACACAACGATTTTACGTGGAAAAACCAAAATTGGACACCTCCAACTGTGATTAAAAAACTACGAGCAACAGCCACAAAACAATCCACTAAGAAGATTTAAAGGAATTACATAGGTATACTCTCAATTACCTAGCGAATCCACGCCTAATTGAACCAACCTCTATGTGCCTCTTCCAACCCCGTCTTCACCTCGGAATTGTCTTTACGATGAGCCACTCCAAAATCCACCAAAGCTTCAGGCTCGAATTCTTCAGAATCCACCGAAGAACAACTTTCTCTCTCTCTTGTGTATAACAAACTGTGGGGAAGTGGTTTTGGAAATACTCTTCAAATCCTGGGAGACGCTTTTGATACTCAGCTAGTCACCTGCAAAGACAAATACTCCGGTCGGGGGTGCCGGGATTAGCACTCCGACGGGCAAGTTTGTTTTTCTACTCAAGAAAGCTTGTTTACTTAATTTAGTGAAGTGTTTTTTTTTTTACATACCTTTCTAAATCCGAAGCTCTTGTATTTATATTCATTCTTCTGACCTCGAACCCAATGCCCACCTTTTACTTATTATCCTTTTGTTTATTCCAACATAAATCTCTCCGTCTATTCGGCGATCTCAGTATATTCAGCATCTTAGTTGATTGGTACGGAGCCGAACAATCTCTGACTTATGGGATATAACCCTTCTTCCTCTTCTATTTATTCGGCTCCCACAATTGCCCTCCAAGCATTCTCCCAACATCTGTTGGATGGAATGCTTGGTTCCAGATTCTAAATACTCAACCAAAATTTTGGCAATTAAGTCCACACAATATTTGTCTAAGTACACCCCCTTTTGGTTGTCGTACCGACTTTCCATCTCTTCGTACATACCTATTCATTGTGATTTTAAAGATTGGCATCCCTTCGGATTCACATTCCACAATACTGGTCACTAGGTTGCCTTTTGGATCGTTCTTGCAATTTTGTCTCCTCCAATATCTTCTTCTCCCTCTGTAAGTTTTCCACTTCTTTGCTTTGAGAAGTATTTCCATTTTATTCTTTGGCATATTTGTGTCAACTTTAGGGCATGGCGAAACATTTGAAAGACCTCCTTTCATCAAATCGAATTGCTGGTTTTAGACGCCATTTCTCTATTCCTGATGACGTTAAATGCATCGCTTTTTAGCGAGCGGCACCCTTGACATGGAGAGAGGGCGAAACCTCAATCGTCTTTCCTCTTTATCAATCGCGGAGGGTGGAGTCCGCTTCCTTGCAACCCGTTTCTTAGGGGCATTGTGCCGCCATTGGGATTTAATCCTTCTCAACCTAACGTGAATTTCTTTAGAATTATAATGGGGATTGTAGCGTTGAATCGCCTTGGAATTAACCTTGGCATTAGGCTATCCAAACCTTTATGCCTTGGCTAAGTCCTCCGGCTGGCAAGGGCGTTATTTCCTTAGAGCTAAGGACACCGACCATCAGCTAATCACTATGCTTTCCAGCTCTGGGAAACGAGTTGATGACATTATGGTCGTTGTCGAGTAATCGAATTTGGCGAAGGGGAAGATCGTGTCGACCCTATTCCTAGACGGAGGGGCGAGCCAGGTCACCGAGTATCTCCTTGTTTTTGTCATGTGTTCATTTTTATTGTAGAACCTATTTCATTGAAATCTTACGGCTTCGTTTCGTGCAGGGAGGGGTTTGAAAAGATATTACCTTCAACCCACGACGTCACCTTTTCCGATATCAGGGTCGCTCTTAGGTATTTCGGCCGGCGAAGTCTTCAGAAACAGGGGAGGGCGGCTCACATTCTGCTTTGTTACGAACCGACATACACAACCTTCTCGGCGGCGGAAAACATACTGATTCCAAAGGGTGAAGATTCCCTTACTGCTCTTATTCTGTCTGACTTCAAAAACTTGAGGCAGATAGGCTTTGAAGGGTCCGATTCGGAGCGAAACGAGGTAGCTGATATCGTCGAATCCGATCAATCCGAGGCCGAGTTTGAGGAGGTATTGGATTCCGCCGCTCCTCTATTTACGTCGGGACCAGGGAATCTTCCTTCTGCCGACGTTTTTCGACACACAGAGGATCTTCTCGTCGCAGACTCCGCGGATATGGCCGGATTGAGTCTGACAAAGCTTGCCAAAAAGGCGAATGCGAAGAGGTTAGCCGCACGACAAAGAGCGGAGGGCCTTTCGTTTGAGATACCGCCCGCCACCGAATCTCGACTTCCCCTCCCTGTTGCCAAATCCGAGTCTTTGGGGGTTCTAGAGGAGACGAAAAAAGATTGGGATGCCGAATCTCCGTTAGTCGGGGAAGTCGGCCAAAAAGTTGAGGAAAATGCAAGGAAACGCCCTGCTAACCTTAAGGCCGGCTCAGACGAACAAGGTGGTAAGCGTCCTCGATTAGAGGGGTCTAGCGAGGCTATTCCTTTTGTCATCCGTCCAATGGTAAAGGACATGTCGGTTCCCTCTAACGCTTCGGTGCTTAAAGATCCTGAAGTCGCATTCGGTGTGGCTACTTCCATGTCATTGCCGTCTAATATCGAGGCTTTCCGGGTGGAACCAGATATGAATGCGACAGCATTGGCCGCGCAATCGGCACTCCTAGTACGTATTCTGACTTTTCTTCACCTCATCCAAGTACTATTGAGGTTAAGTTTTTTGGGTTCTTTTGCAGACCGTCGGCCGGATAGCCGACATGGGACGTCGGCAACTCAACGCCGTCAAAGAGATTGGCCACCTACGAAAGTAAGTAGAGGCCAGAGGAAGAGGGCCGAGGATGCAGCTTTGAGAGCGAACAAGGAAGCTTCTCAGGCCGAGGCCGAGGCAGAAAAGGCTCGTATTGCAGATCAATCCCAAGCGGACGTCGAGAAGAGGGCGGACGCGAGAGAAACGGCGCTGGGATTGTCCGAGAAGGCGGTTTCCAGCCTGGAGGCTGAGTTGGCGGTCGTGGTAGTGCTTCAAAGCATTGGCCGGAAAGATCTTTGGGCTCGCCGAATATGTGGACCAGGTCTCACGCTTCAAAAACAGGGGGTTCAAGCATGGCTGGCACAAAGCCCTTGCTACAGTTGGAGTTTCACTAACTATACCAGTGCCGTATGAGCAAGTGGATGTCGAGCCGTTGGAGACTAATTCCGAAGGCTGAGCTGGGCGAATGACGTAGGATTTCACAAATGCGTTAGGATTTCACAAATGTATTAGGAACTTACAAATATATTAGGATTTTACAAATGTATTGTTAAGCTTTGTCAGACATTTTTGTGCGGATTTATAGCTTATTGATTTTGTGTTGATTTTGTATATATAAAATGTCACGAGCCGAATATATTAATAAATCTTGACATTTTTGTGCGGGCTTATAGCTTATTGATTTTCTACATATAAAATGTCGAGAGCCGAATATATTAATGAATCTGCCCTTGCCTTGGCCAGGGCGCGAGCGAGGGACCGAATGAGCCGATGGCTCTAAATCGAGGGCTGGGTAAGGCATAAACTACTCGGCGTTAACGTTTGAAAATATGGCCGTCTAAGTTGATGAATCTAGCCCTTGCCCCAGCGATAGCGCTTGAAGTAAAGCCTAATAGATTAATGAATCTGCCCTTGCCTTGGCCAGGGCGTGAGCGAGGGACCGAATGAGCCGATGGCTCTGAATCGAGGGTTGGGTAAGGCATAAATTACTCAGTGTTAACGTTTGAAAATATGGCCGTCTAAGTTGATGAATCTAGCCCTTGCCCCAGCGATAGCGCTTGAAGTAAAGCCTAATAGATTAATGAATATGCCCTTGCCTTGGCCAGGGCGCAAGCGAGGGACCGAATGAGCCGATGGCTCTGAATCGAGGGCTGGGTAAGGTATAAATTACTCGACGTTATCGTTTGAAAATATGGCCGTCTAAGTTGATGAATCTAGCCCTTGCCCCAGCGATAGCGCTTGAAGTAAAGCCTAATAGATTAATGAATCTGCCCTTGCCTTGGCTAGGGCACGAGCGAGGGACCGAATGAGCCGATGGCTCTGAATCGAGGGCTGGGTAAGGCATAAATTACTCGGCGTTATCGTTTGAAAATATGGCCGTCTAAGTTGATGAATCTAGCCCTTGCCCCAGCGATAGCGCTTGAAATAAAGCCGAATAGGTTGGGTAAGGGGCATGCGACTTTTGACGTTTTCTCGGGGGAGCTGCATGTACCCCAGAATAAATGAGCGAGTTCATGCCAACAACTTAATTCGTTCCTTATTCAGGCTTGAACCAGACCTGGCAGGGGCCAACATTGGATGGGTTTAGAGATTAAAATGAGTCGCAAAAGCGAGCCTATTCGCACGGGAAGGAGAGCGTCCGTGGATCGGGAAAAAGAGCAGCCCCTCAGTCGTCGAAGCAGATCACCCCGAAAAGACGGACTACGGGGAGGTTCCCTGCGCCCACGACCCTTTGTTAAGCCAGACGCGGAGCCACGACCGTTGAGTTTTGCGGTTCTCGTGAAGAATAGACCAATGACGGAGGCGGATTCTATAATTAAAGACCCAGATGTAGCGATCGAGTTCGCCCAGCAGATTTTTCCGCCGGAGGTCCAACAGTCGATGGTCGGGCGTCGAGATTTCGAAGTATTTCGGGATGGCATTCACGGGGCTGTCAAAGGACTGTATAGTGCTTATGAAATCGGGATGCGTCTGCGCGAAGCCCGCCGCGAGAACGAGAAAAACAACGAAAAGAATCGCAGTCTGGAGACTCGTGCGCAAAAGGCTGAGAATGAGCTTCGAGAGCTAAAGAGTGTTCGAGTGGCCAAGTCGGGGGAGGACGGCCAAACGAAAATTATGGAGGAGAGGGCGAACTGAGGGGCCCCGGGTTATGAGAGCGGATATTAGGACGGCGTGAAAGCCGGGATTAGGAAGGCCAAAACGGACTTAGCGGAGGAGGTCTGCCGATGCGAAAATCGTGGTTTCAAGAATGGCTGGATCAAGGCCCTTCAAACTGTGGAAGCTCTTGGATCCGTGGGCATAAATTCGGCTTCGCCCCTATATCATCGGCATTACCTTCCGTATTCCAAGTTCGAAACTGAGAAAAGCGACGACGAAGATGCCTACTGAGTGCGCCACAATGTGCAATAAATAGGACTATTTTATCGAATGCTCGAAATGTATAGCGGCCTTTGAATAAATAGAATTTCTTTATTAGTAGATTTTGAAATGTTTTGCGCGTAATTAAGCGCCCTATGTCAATTTATTGTCAGCTTTTGTACTGCGTAATGTAAACGTTCGGAAATACATCGATCGGCTCCAATTTAGGAACCATGTATTTGATCAGTTAAATCGTGATATCCACGAAGGGCGCTCCGAATACGGAGTCTTATTCGGCCAATCGTGATATCCACGAAGGGCGCTCTGAATCCGGAGACTTATTGGGCCAATTGTGATATCCACGAAGGGCGCTCCGAATCCGGAGACTTATTCGGCCAATCGTGATATCCACGAAGGGCGCTCCAAATCCGGAGACTTATTCGGCCAATCGTGATATCCAAGAAGGACGCTCCGAATCCGGAGACTTATTGGGCCAATCATGATATCCACGAAGGGCGCTCCGAATCCGGAGACTTATTCGGCCAATCGTGATATCCACGAAGGGCGCTCCGAATCCGGAGACTTATTCGGCCAATCGTGATATCCACGAAGGGCGCTCCGAATCCGGAGACTTATTCGGCCAATCGTGATATCCATGAAGGGCGCTCCGAATCCGGAGACTTATTTGGGCCAATCGTGATATCCACGAAGGGTGCTCCGAATCCTGAGACTTATTCGGCCAATCGTGATATCCACGAAGGGCGCTCCGAATCCGGAGACTTATTCGGCCAATCGTGATATCCACGAAGGGCGCTCCGAATCCGAAGACTTATTCGACCAATCGTGATATCCACGAAGGGCACTCCGAATCCGGAGACTTATTCGGCCAATCGTGATATCCACGAAGGGCGCTCCGAATCCGAAGACTTATTTGGTTATCAAGAAGCGTATGAACTGAAGCATGAAAACGAGCAACTTTTGCATTACGGTAGAGTATGTACAAGTACCAAGCCCACAAATCGAGTCATTGGTAAAATTTTCGTAGATGCGTTGAATTCCAAGGCCGTGGCAGGCTTCTTGACATGTCCGAGAGCCGATATGCCCCTGTTCCTGCAATGGAGTCTATTTGATAGGGGCCGTCCCAATTCGGACCCAGCTTTCCGTCGGCCGGTCTCCGGTCGGCTGGAAGTACTTTCTTTAGGACCAGCTCTCCTGGAGTGTAGCGACGCAACTGAACTCGTTGATTGTATGACTTAGCGAGCTGCTGCTGATACCGTGCCATGGAGGCCAGGACGCCGTCTCTTCGTTCCTCGATTAGATCCAGGTCCAGGGCGAGCATCATATCATTTCGGCCCGTATCAAAGGCTTGTGATTTCAAAGTCGGGAAGCTGATTTCCAGGGGTAAGATTGCTTGGGTTCCGAAGCATAGGGCGAACGGCGTTTCTTCGGTGGACCTCCTCGGCGTTGTCCGGTGCGCCCACAATACACTTGGCAATTCTTCGACCCATTTGCCTTTAGCTTTTTCCAGCCTCTTTTTGATGTCGTCCAAGATGGTTTTGTTTGAGGCTTGACGGCCGTTACTCACTGGGGTAGGCGTAGAAAAGTAAGGCGTGATACCGTATTTGCCACATAGTTCTCGATATACGCCACATCGAACTGGGTGCCATTGTCTGAGATGAGAGTTCTTGGAATGCCGAATCGCGTAATGATGTTCCTCCATACAAATCGCTTTATGTCGGCATCTCGTATGTGCGTTAGAGCCTCCGCTTCGACCCATTTTGTAAAGTAATCTGTTGCTATGATTAGGAATCGCTTGTTTCACTGGGGCCTGAACGCGGTCCTACAATATCAAGCCCCCATTGAGCAAGCGGCGGGGTAGTGATAGAGTTCAACTCTTGGCGGGCAAATGGGTTAGTGGGGAGAACTTTTGGCCCTTCGTATCTTTTAACATAATTTTCTCGTCGGCTCTCATTGTCGGCCAATAATACCCCTGTGTTATAGCTCGATGGGCGAAGGCGTCCGCTGAGTGGGCTCCTAGCGCCCTCATGTATCTCAGTTAGAAGTTCCTCCACTTTATCCGGGTGTACGCATTCCAAATAGGGATCGGAGAGGGACTTTTTGTAAAGCCCTCCCTGTGGATCCAGATAGTATCGCAGGGCCTTATTGCGTAGCTTGTGTGCTTCTTTTTTGTCCTCTGGCAGTTGTTCAGAAGAGAGGAATCCGGCTATGGGGTCCATCCAACTTGATGCGGATTCTATAATATTAATGTGGGTTTCCTCCAAAGGGCCGATACTCGGCTCCGGGATGAAACCTACTTCAATGGTCCGTTTGAGTTCAGAATTGATGGCGGAGGCTAGGCATGCCAGGGCATCTGCGTGTGTGTTCTAATCACGTGTTATTTGGTTCAGTTCGTGATGGTCAAACTTCGTTAGCAAAGAGTTGGCCGTTTTCATATAGGCAGCCATACGGTCGTTTTTTGCAGCGTACTCCCCCTTTAGCTAGTTGATGACCAATTTGGAGTCACAAAACACTAGCAAATGCCGAGCGCCAAGAATATGTGCATTTCGTAGACCGGCTAAGAGGGTTGCATACTCGGCCTCGTTATTTGATGCTTCGAAGCCAAGCTTCACGGCCTGCTCTATTACTGCGCCGTCGGGAGACATGATTACTACGCCGGCGCCGCAGCTCCGTTGATTAGACGATCCATCACAGTATAGCTGCCAAATATCCCCGACATAAGTTCTCCAGTTCGACTTTGATCGAACTTCATCCTTTGGAAGAACATCGGCAGGTTTAAGGTCGGCAAGCCCGCCTATGAATTCGGCCACAAAGTCGGCAAGCACCTGTCCCTTGATTGCGGTTTTGGGTAAAAACTGAATGTCATATTGGCCGAGTTCAAGAGCCCATTTTGAAACACGTCCTAATGCTTCCGCACTTCGTAGTACTGATCGGAGGGGGTAATCTGTTATCACCCCAATGCTATGCCCCTGGAAATAATGCATCAGTTTTCTTACTGCCATGACCAAGGCTAGGATGAGTTTTTCCAGCGGAAGATAACGTGTCTCGGCATCGACCATTGCCTTGCTCACATAATACACTGGCCGCTGCTGCCCTTCTTCTTCTTTTAATAATACGGCGCTGACGGCCCTATCGGAGACTGCTAGATACAGAATGTGGGGGTCACCGGCAGCTGGTGTTGTCAAGAGAGACACTGACCGGAGGTAAGTTTTGAGCTCGGTGAAAGCTGCTTCGCATTCGGCGGACCATTCAAAAGCTTTGCCTTGACGTAACGTCTGGAAGAATTGTCTGCATCGGTCTGTTGACCGACTGATGAATCTATTGAGTGCAGTGGCCATCCCCATCAACTTTTGGACTTCTTTTACTGATCGGGGGGAACCGAGTTCCAAGATCGCTGTGACTTGCCTCAGGTTGGCTTCGATTCCGCGGTGGTTGACGATATAACCCAGGAATTTGCGGGTCGATTCAAGCAGCGCGCCGAGGCGTTCAGTTTCATTCTATATTTGCGCAAGATGCCGAATGTCTTCTCTAGATCGACTATGTGATCCTGTTCTTCTTTGTACTTGACCACCATATCGTCGATGTAGACTTCCATGGTGTGGCCGAGTTGTTCTTTGAACATGGTGGTGACCAGTCTTTGGTAAGTTGCCCCTGTGTTCTTCAGCCCAAAAGGCATAACTTTGTAGCAATAGGTTCCTCTTGGGGTGAGGAATGCAGTTTTGTCCTGGTCATCTGCATGCATGGCGATCTAATGGTAGCCTCTGTAAGCATCGAGGAAACTCATGCGTTGATGGCGCGCCGTGGCATCGACGAGTTGGTCGATTCTAGGTAGGGGAAAACAGTCCTTGGGGCAAGCTTTGTTCAGATCCGTGAAGTCGACGCACACTCGCCAAGTTCCATTTTTCTTCTTCACCACCACTGTGTTGGAGAGCCACGTGGGGTAGGTGACTTCTCTAATTGCCCCGGCGTCGAGCAATCTGTCGACTTCTTCTATGACGGCAGCAGTGTGCTCTGCGGCAGACCGACGGCCTTTCTGAATGATGGGCTTGCATGTGGGGTCGACGTTCAGGTGGTGCTGTGAAACTAATGGGTCTATACCCGGCATCTCATACGGAGTCCACGCAAAGACGTCGAGGTTGGCAAGTAGAAAAGAGATCAGCTGCTGTCTATCAGCTTAATGTAACGAGGTGCCGATCATGAAGAACTTTTCCGAGCTTCCGTCGATGTCGACTCGGTCTAAACTTTCTGTGGCCTTTTCGCTTGGCTGCCACCCGACGTCATCCAGGATTTCCCGATTGGGTGCCTCGATGGAGTTTACCTGCAATTCCTTTGGTATTTTGGCGGCCAAGAGATAACATGCTTGTGCCGATTTTTGGGAGACGAGGATCTGCTCAATGCCGTGTTCTGTTGGGAAACGTAACAATTGATGGTAGGTGCTTGGGACGGCCTGCAAGCTATGCAACCACGATCGCCCCATAATGAGATTATACGGCGACGGCAGCCGGAGGACCAGGAATTCTACATCCACCGTTCTGGGACCCGCTCGGACGGGTAGGTTAATTTTTCCCAGTGGGTATTCGGGATTGGCATTGAATCCAAATAGTGGATAAGGGGCCAGAATCAGATCTGATTCGGTGAAACCGAGTTTGATGAAGGTTTTATAATACATGACCTCCGAAGTGCTGCCCTGGTCTATAAGAACACGTTCGACGGTGAACCGGTTTACGCGTAGCGCGACAACCAGTGGATCGATGTGAGAGAGCGTTACGTCGATCAAATCAGAATCATCGAAGGTGATGCTTGGTGATTCTCGGGGTCGCTTTGCTGGCATGAGTTGCTGCTGAGGGCCTGGGAGAGACTGGATTGCATGTATGGCCGGGGCTTCCGGCAGGCTGTATATCATATGGATGTTATCGTGCGGAACACTTCGCTGGAGACGTTCGTCTTGTGTCAACTCTTCAAAGTAATCAGTTGAAGCACAACGAGCGTCGGTGTTTTGCTGTCGAGCCCGAGACCGTTGGTCTCCTGCCCTTGGGGGTCGCTTAGAGACCTGGCGCACTGTTTGTTTGGGCTTTGCTATTTCTGAGGCCAAATCGCGGCGAAGGCGCTCGTTCTCAGCGATGGTGCTGTCTAAACTCTGTTTGGTCTTTCTAGCTCGTTCCAAGGTGGCTAGCATCGAAGTGGTTGGTGAATCGACATTCAAGGCACGTCTTGCAGCAATGATTTCCTTCTCGAGCATGTTTGCCGGAGTGAGGTCGACTCTCTGTGTGATCGCATCGGTGGCTATCGGAGAATCTTGAGTCACGCCTTCCATGGATGTATTTGAGTATTCCCACAGACAG
The DNA here is from genome assembly GCA_025200525.1 of Camellia lanceoleosa. Taxonomy (NCBI): domain Eukaryota; kingdom Viridiplantae; phylum Streptophyta; class Magnoliopsida; order Ericales; family Theaceae; genus Camellia; species Camellia lanceoleosa. Next base: position 60,145 of record JANUSC010000372.1, read on the forward strand.
CGCCAATTGTGGGGAAGTGGTTTTGGAAATACTCTTCAAATCCTGGGAGACGCTCTTGATACTCAGCTAGTCACCTGCAAAGACAAATACTCCGGTCGGGGGTGCCGGGATTAGCACTCCGACGGGCAAATTAGTTTTTCTACTCAAGAAAGCTTGTTTACTTAATTTAGTGAAGTGTTTTTTTTTACATACCTTTCTAAATCCGAAGCTCTCGTATTTATATTCATTCTTCTGACCTCGAACCCAGTGCCCACCTTTTACTTATTATCCTTTTGTTTATTCCAACATAAATCTCTCCGTCTATTCGGCGATCTCAGTATATTCGGCATCTTAGTTGATTGGTACGGAGCCGAACAATCTCTGACTTATGGGATATACCCCTTCTTCCTCTTCTATTTATTCGACTCCCACACAAACAAAACCTTTCATGTACTCTCTTTAAACCATGAGTTGAATACTCAATAAAACATCAAAGAAAACTAACAAAATATCCCCAGATATAAACCTTAAGAACCAAAAAGAAGATTTGGAGGAATTAAGTAGTTTTGAGAGAAAACCAATTGTTTATAGAAAATCCAAAAGTAATCCTAGTTTTGGAAGAAATCCAATTACTTATAGAAATCCAAAAGTAATCCTAGTTTTGGAAGAAAATCAACTTCTTATAGAAATCCTTGTCAAACGGGATTGCCAAATTAAAAAACCTAACAGATACAATAGCTCATACTCGGTAGTGCTACATATATCAATTAGTATACCAACTAGTGTTATGATATTATTTTTTATCTCACCTATATCATATAGGAAAGGTAAAAGAGGAAGTGATCAATTCCAAACATGGAACCAAGGCAATAGCACATTTGGTAAAGGCTTGGGGGTTAAGCCCTCAGGTCTCAAGTTCGAAACTTCTTGGATTAATCTCCTAGGCATTCAAAACTTCTTGGGTTAATTTCCTGGACGTAGCGCAGTTGGTTAAGAGATTAAGTTTCAAATTGTTATTATCACAACACTTGGTGTGAGCTCGATACTCCCCAACTACGTGAGTCCTGATTTTAGCTCTTGGGGGGTCAGGACAAGTTCTCGAGTTATAGTGTCTTACTCAGAACGGACAACAAGATATCTTCGTAATATGTGCGAGGGGTGCTGCCTTGGACCTGCGAGAGAGTGGATGGATTTTCTTGTAACCAAAAAAAAAAAAAAAAGTTCCAAACATGGAGGCTATGACTAAAGGGGTGTTTGGTCTAGCTTAAAAAGACCAACTATAGATTTTAGCTTTGAAAAAATTAATTTAGATAGTTTGTTTTAGCTTCTGAAAAATAACTTTTGCTTCTAACAACTTTTTTGAAGCAGAAATAAGCTCTGAATCTAAAGCTGCTAGGAGGCAGCTTCGCAGGTTCAGCTTATGCAGAGGGGAAAGAGTATTACTAAAATATCCTTTGTCTTTTCAATTGTTTACTTTTCTGCCACTACAGAAAACTCAAAGAAGAAAAACCAGAGAAAAACTTGCCCATTCTCGTCGTCTTTCCCAGTATTAGCAGCCTCAACTTCATCCTCACCGTTTCGCCACTATTGCGAGAACTTGCCCATCCCCTTCGCCTCAACATTCTAAACCCACATGACACTTAACCCAAATATATATATATATATATATATAAACACACATAACAATTCATATTAAAAAAAAAATCAATGATCGTGTACACACATATATATATACACAGAGAGAGAGAGAGAGAGAGAGAGAGAGAGAGAAAAGAAAAAGGCAAGTACTTTATGTGTGTATATATATATGAGAAAAGCAAAAGAAAATTGAATGAATCAAGAGAGCTTCAAATCCAAAGTAGATATTCTTACTCAAAAAAAAAAAAGGATAATTTATTACAAAAAGTAAAGATAAATTCATCTTACAAAAAGATATTTACACAGCAAAAAGTTATTTTACAGCTTATTAAACAAACACTACTCAGTAACTTAAATCTATAATCTAGCAGTTATACCAAATAGATTAATAACTTCTGATTATAGTTACAATCTATAATCTATGAATAATGTTTGAGAGCTCTAATGCAGCTCCAATAATGTGTAGAGTGTCCATGTGAAGGCGGGGCTCACACTCCTCTCTCTATCTCTATCTCTCTCTACTCTCTCTCTCTTTCTCTTGCACCTCACTAGAGCTCCATTTAGAGCTCTAGTATTAAAGCTATGTATCATTACTGATAATCTATTAAGTTATAAGTTATAATCTGTTTTATCAGCCACACCAAACACCCCCTAAGTTGTCGTCAACGTCATGCATGGCTAGAGATGGAAACCCACACATAGTTATGTTCCCATGGTTAGCCTTTGGTCATATGCTTCCATTCTTAGAGGAATAATACTAGGAGGCATGAAAAAAATATTATGAAATGCATCACGAAGATTTTTCATCCCTTCATTAGTGTGTGGTGTTTTATTTTAGGTGTAATCCAAAGGTGAAGAATCTTTCATGATCATTTTCATGATTTTTTTTTCATGATTCGTAGCATTACTCTTCTTAGAGCTCTCCAAGCTCATAGCCCAAAATGGTCTTAGAGTCTCTTTCGTATCCACTCTTAGAAACATCCACAGACTCCTCAAATTGCCTCCAAATCTATCCCCTTTCATCAATTTAGTGATATCCAAAGTCGACCAACTCCCCCAAAATGCAAAATCCGCACTTGATCTTTCCCACCACAAAGTCAAGTACCTCGTGAAGGCCATTTTCTACGATCAACTCCAACAGCCCATGTCTCAAATTCTCTCAGATTTATCTCCCCATTGGGTAATTTATGATTTCGCACCATATTGGCTCGGCCCTCTTGCCTCCAAACTCGGCATCCCCAGAGTCTTCTTCAGTGCCTGCGTTATGCTTTCTGGGTCCTGTACCAGTGTCAAAGCGCACGAGTGGTAAAGACAGTCGCACACCACCAGAGGACTTCACTCACTGCTAAACCCAAATGGATCCCATTTGAATCAAAAATCGGGTTTAAGCTCTTCAAGATTAAGTTCAACGACATATCCACCAATGATGAAAACGTTTCGACTACATTTCGCTTTGGAGCGGGGATTGAAGCTTGTGATGTCTTGGCTGTGAGAAGCTCTTATGGGTTTAAACTCGAATGGTTGAAACTCATGGAAGAGATTCACATGATTTGGGCTCAAATGGCAATGTTCATCTTGACCCACTCCACATCTAAATGATTTGGTAATTTTGGGAGCACTAACCGGAGGTCTTATTTCAACGGTTTAAAATCCATCTAATTTTAAAATAAATTATTTGTTCCATTTAATTTTATATATTTTTAATTGTTACTAAATTTAAAGATGCTGCCATGTCCTATCATCGCCAGACTATTGTTGGATTTTCGTCTGACAATCAGAGACTTGCTATAATGTTCAACAGCGTCAGAAAGTTCTCGGAGTATCGCTAGAGTATTCTGAATGTTACCAGAAGTCGTCAGAATGTTTGCCGTTGGACACCAAGAATATCATCTGAGACTCACCAAAATGTCCAAAACATCATTAGGGAGAAAAAAAACAGAAGAAAAAATAGAGAAATTGGAGCGAAAACATAACAAAATTTAATCATATCCTCTCCAACACCACAAAACATGAAGAAAAAAAAAACTCTTTTAGAGTACATAATTTTCAATTCACAAATTTATAAAAATTTAAATTTTGAATTAATTGCTCATCAAGGAGCATAAATTTACAGTTTTAAAACTACAAAAATTATCGGTTTGCTTGTTTATCAAAACACAATTTCATGTCGGGATGATTGTGAAGATCTCAAATCAAAAGTTTCTAAGAGTTTGTAAATTTTCAATTTGTCAATATTTGCTAAACTTTTTGTGTTGTTTTAATAAAAAAAAAAGGCTACAGCCATAGAGAAAAGTAGAAACGTATCTTCAAAATTGTAAAATTTTACAATTTTCACCATTTTTAACTAAAACTCTTTGTTCAGAATTTAAAAATTTTCTCTATTAAAATAGGAAGAGAGAAGTGTGTAGTAATGAAAAAGAGTAAAAACTGATAGATCAAAGAAGAGAGGCAAATATAGAGAGATAATTGGACTCCGATAACTATTTTTATTTAGATTTAGCCAGATCTGACGTAGATTTACTCATATCTACTCTAAAACTGAATATTCTAGTGAGTTGTCTTGTGATCTTGACCAAATCTGAGCAAATCTATATGAAGAACATCGCTAGATACTCATCGCCTTCGTCGTCAAGTGAAACAAGGAGTCGGTAGTTGATGGTTGCTGGAGAATCACAATTAATGGTGGTCGCCGATTGCTGGTCGTCAATGAGTGTAAAGCAGAAAGGGAAAGAGAAGAATTCTGGTGACACTTCGCCATCTTCTCTCCTTCGAATGAAATCACTCTAGCACCACCACCACATGCATAATTATAGTACAAAACTTCACACATAACCTTTCTATAAAGAAGAGAAAACTAGAATCCGGATAGTACTTTAATAAAGAGAGAAAGTTTCCTAGAAAAGGGACATACAATGCATCTATGGGAGAGAAATGCGCATGATATTCGTTGCTATGACTACTGTGGGAAATAACTCATTTGCCTTAGGACTTTTGAGTTTACACAAAAAAAATTATGGGACTAAATAGAGTATACTTCTTTCAAAGAGGACATGTGGATAATTTGTCCAATTTTTTTAGAATTTTTAACATTTTTTAAATTTTTTTTAGTATTTGTAACATTACTTTTAAATAAATTTACACAATAAATTTTTTTTTTTTTTTAATGAAGCTCAGGCAATTTAAATGACTAAAATTTGTAACATTATTATTTTTCTTAATGAAGCTCGGGCAATGATGGGAAGCTTCTTTGTTTCTAACTATTTTCCTTTGATGGGTTGGGTTGGATTGATATAGTCACTAGAATGAGTGCTAGGGTTTAAAAGAATTTCAAGGAATTGGATATGTTCTATCAAGAATTCATTGATGATCATCTCAATCCAAAGAGGACTGAATTCATGCAAGAGGACATCCTTGGCATCTTACTTCAACTGAGAAAGGATCAGTTCAATCCAATTGATCTGACTTTGAATCATATTAAAGCAGTGCTCCTGGTGAGTTAGTGACTAAAAAAAACTATATACAATTTCTTGTTCATGTGGCTGTAGACTAAAAGCACCACTAAATTCTGTTAGTGGAATCTCATTTTGAACTAAACATTGCTTAAAACTCCAAATTTCCACTCCTTTCAAAACCCCCCCAAAAATTAATAATAATATTTTTACCTTGTAGAATATTTTCACAGGTGGACCTGACACAAGTGCAGCCACCGTGGTTTGGGTGATGATTTCGCTGATGAAAAAGTCGTGATGGAGAAAGTTCAAAAAGTAAGAAAGTCGATAGGAAAGAAAGATATGGTGGACGAAGATGATGCTTAAAAGCTTCCTTATTTGAAGTCGGTGATAAAAGAGGCAACGAGACTATACCCACCCATTTCGCTCTTGCCACCACAAACAATTAACAAGTGCTTCATAGATGGGTATGAAATTCAACCCAGAACCTTGGTTTATATTAATTCATGGGCCATTGGAAGGGACCCTGAAGTTTGGAAAAACTCAGAAGAATACTTGCCTGGGAGATTTTTGGATTGTAATATTGATTTTAGAGGACTAAATTTTGGACTAATTCCATTTGGATCTGGTCGAAGAGCATCTTGGGATCAATCTGGGAGTTACAACAGTAGAGCTTGCACTTGCCAATCTTCTTTACTCATTTGATTGGGAATTACCTGCTGGGATGACAATAGAAGATATTGATACTAATATCAAGCCTGGTCTTACAAGGCATAAGAGAAATGCTCTTTGCCTAATGCCTAAGAACTACTCTGTGTAACTAAGGCATCCTTAGCTTGTTAACTAAAATAAGACCTCCAAAAAAGCATAATAATGTTAAGAATTACAATATTTTACTCACCATTTCACATGTCAACACTGAAAATAAATATGAATGATGAGATATAATATACTAACACAATTTTAACATCTATGATGATAATAAATAATAATAAAAAGTAATCATCTATCATTATTGTAAAAAAACAATGCCAACAAATTAGTTTATTTAGTTCATTTCTATTTTTTTGACTTTTTATTATTATTATTGTTTTAAAATATAAACATGTTTCAATTTTCTAATATATCCTTCTTGTGAGGGCAGGAAGATAACTACGGACAAAGTTGGGCCGGCAGGGCCCAAGTTCACTGATGTTTTGGTTCTAACCCATCCACCCATCAGTTGCTATTAAAGGCCCAACGACCCATCGATTGGAACGAACCGTTGAGATGAGAGGTTCGGTGAAATTTTAAACTTGAGCCTATAAAGTTGAGGCCCGTCAGTTAAAAGTTACAGCTATTGGTGGGTCGGGTCATAGCTTATCTAAAACAATTCGAATTGTGTTTCCACATTAATTTAATTTTTTTTTTAAATGGTCATTATAAAACAAATTTTAGTACAAAAGAAATTGAGTGAAATTATCATGAAATGGATTTTTCTACAACTATAAGAATAACACTTAGAATAGGAAAATATAAATAATTACAGAGTGAAATTGTATTACTATTAAGGATATCAAGCTTGAAGAAGAACCTTCTCATGCATCAGCAGTAGATGCAAACCCAGAACCTTCTAGTGCATCAGCATCAAATGCATCACAGCTCTCAACTGTTACCATAACTGATGGAGAGTAGTTAGACGTAGTTGGATTCTGTTAGTCAGTTACATAGACTCTGTTATTCAGTTACATATTTCTTGTATAAATATACCCTGTAATATAGATATTTTTTTAATGAGAATTGAGTTCAATCTTTCATCATGGTATCAAAGCATTATTGAAGCTCTCACGAGCATAACTTTGAGCCATCCATGGCTTCTTCTGATTCATCTTCATCTTCTTCTTCTTTATCCTCTAATCTCAATCTGTTGATCTCTAATCTCAGTTCATTCATTACAGTTAAACTAGATTCTACAAATTTTCTAATCTGGCGCAGTCAGTTTCAGAATGTTTTGCGAGCAACTGAGTTATTAGATTTTTCCACTGGATCAGTTCCTTGTCCACCATTGCATATCAAAGATTCAAAAGGTGTTGAAGTGCTCAATCCAGATCGAGCGCAGTGGAACAAAACAGACGCTCATCTGCTAAGCTGTATAACAGCTACTCTTACACCTCCCATTTTTTCCTCTGTTCTTCATTTGAACCATAGCTTTGAGGTTTGGCATGCTCTCTGTAAACACTTCACAATGTTATCTAGATTTCACATTTATGAAATGAAGAACCGCTTGAATCATCTGACCAAAGCTTCATTATCAATGAATGAGTATTTGACTCAGATAAAGGATATTTCTGATCAATTAACTCTGGCCTCCTCACCTGTTGATGAAGAAGATCTGGTCCTTCTCACTCTCAATGGATTACCAGATGAGTTTGATGCTCTCAAAACTACTATTTGTTAACATCTCTGCTGAATTCTGAATCAATTCACATTGAAGCTAAATGGAGAAAAGTGCATTCTCATGAACCTTCGGTTGCTTATACTGCGCAGCGTGGTTCATCTAGTTCTGTTTCTAGAGGAGGACGATCATCCTTTCGAGGTTCCAGAGGTGGTTTTCGTGGTGGCAATGTCAGATCCACTTCTCATGGTAGAGGTCGATATTCCTCCTCTAACTTAACTTGTCAAATCTGTGGGAAAAGCAGTCACACTGCCATTGACTGTTGGCATAGACTGGATGCTACCTTTCATCCATCCTCTTCCTCTAATTTTTCTTCTCCATCTGCTTCAGTATCATCTTCATCTGGCTATCCTCCTTCTCGAGCTTTTGTGACTTCAACTCCATCCACTGTTTCTGCTGAATCTTCTCTCTGGTACCTTGATTCTACTGCTTCAGATCATATTACTAACGATCTCTCTAACCTTCACATGTATCAGGATTATCAAGGACCTGATCAGATTACTGTAGGTAATGGTAAGTCCCTTCCTATTCATCATACAGGTAAAGGCCTACTCCCTACTCCTCATTTTTCCTTTAAACTTAACAAGCTTTTGCATGCTCTTATCTCCTCCAATCTTCTTTCTGTACATCAGCTCACCAAGGACAATAATTGCACTGTTACATTTGATGAATCTTCATTTGTGATCTAGCACAAACACTCGAAGGCCATTCTGCACAAGGGCCATAATGCTCATGGTTTATATCACTTTCCACATTTGTCCTCACATTCATCTACTGCTGTGCATGCTCTTGCTACATCCTCATCTCATGCTGTATTTTTTGCTACTACTAGTCCTGTATCTGAAGTTACTTGGCATCAAAGATTGGGTCATCCCTCACACCCGAAATTTGTAGTTTTAAAGAAACACTTATCTGTTGCTAAGAATCATACTAAGTCTACTGTTTTTTCTTGTAATCATTGCAGCATAGCTAAAAGTCATAGACTTCCTTTCAAGCTTTCTAATTCTACTGTAAATAAGCCCTTATCTCTTATTCATAGTGATGTATGGGGGCCCTTTCATTCTTCTTCTTCTTGTTACAAATTCTATGTGCTTTTCATTGATGAATTTAGCAAATTTAATTGGTTGTATCCTCTCTGTTATAAAAGCGAAGTGTTTTCAAAATTTTTGGAATTTAAAGCTTATGTTGAGACTCAATTTTCCACTAAACTGCAAGTGCTTAGCACTGATGGAGGTACTGAATTTGTTAATTCTTCTATGACTCAATTTCTGAAAGCTCAAGGCATTGTTCATCAATTGTCTTGTCCCTACACTCCCCCTCAAAATGGGATCTCTGAACGCAAACATAGACATATTATTGAGACCACTATTGCTTTGCTTCATCAATCTTGTGTTCCCCTCAAGTTTTGGTTTGATGCGGTCTCTACTGCTACTCATCTCATTAATAGACTCCCTAGTGACACTCTTTTGCATAAATCTCCTTATGAACTTCTTTTTCATGCTTTACCTAATTACTCTTTTCTCAGAGTATTTGGGTGCCAATGTTTCTCTTGGTTGAAACCTTATACCACCCATAAGTTGCAGCCTAGGTCCACTCTTTGTGTTTTTCTTGGTTATCACTCCTCCTATAAAGGTTACAGGTGTTTGGACATGGCCACAGGTAAAGTTTATATCTCCAGACATGTGAGGTTTAATGAAGAGATCTTTCCCTTTTCTGCTATATCTTACATTTGCTTCAGATCTTCCTTATCTACTCTTGATCTTTCTTTTGGCCTTCTTCTTCTTTGACCTCTATGACTGCAGTTCCTGTGTCTATACCTCAGCCTACTCTTTCTTTGATTCAATCTGTTTCACCAACCACGCCTCATTACTTTCAAAAATCGATCCTATTTCATCAGCTTTTGAAACTGGTTTATCTCAGCCACTCCTTCTTTCTTTGCATCAATTCACCACTTCAAACCGGTTTACCTCGGCCACTTTCTGCTTTCTTCAATTCAATGACCATCTGTTGCACCATTATCTCAGCCTCAGCCTACTATTGCTCCAGCCAAGTCTTTTGCCTCTGTTTTGGTTTAGCCATCTGCTGCCCAAAGACAACTCTTCACGCTCTGTCCTACCTCAGCTTCTTTGTCCCAAAGATATCCTCCTGCTTCATCAGCTTCACCTCCTACTACAGCACATCCTACAGCTGCATCAGCTCAACCTTCTAGTGCCTTACCTCAGCCTATTCCTGTTTAGTCTATTTTTATTGATTTACCTCCTATTTCCTCTACTATAAATATACATCCCATGGTCACTCGTTCAAAGGTTCATGGTCTTATGACACACACATCTTCCTCATTTCTTGATGTTGAACCTTCTACTTATCAACAGGCCCTTGCCTCTTCACATTGGCATGCTGCTATGCTTGATGAGTACAAAGCTTTAATGGCTCAAGGAACTTGGTCTCTTGTTCCTCTTCCAGCTTCTAAACAGGATATTGGTTGTAAATGGGTGTTCCGCATTAAGAGAAATAGTGATGGTTCCATTGCTAGATATAAGGCACGATTGGTAGCTAAAGGTTTCTTGCAACAAGAAGGTATCGATTATAATGAAACCTTTAGTCCTGTTGCTAAACATCCCACAATTCGCATTTTGCTCTGCCTTGCTTTACATCAGCACTAGCCCTTAAAGCAGCTAGACATTAGCAATGCCTTCTTACATGGTCACTTGGATGAAGAGGTTTATATGACACAACCACCAGGGTTTGTCAATCCTTCTTCCCCTCACCTTGTGTGCAAATTACAGAAGGCTATCTATGGATTGAAGCAAGCTCCCAAAGCTTGGTATTCTACTTTTTCTAAGTTTCTTCTTTCTCAAGGATTTGTTAATAGCCACTGTGATAATTCCTTGTTTATCCATAAAATTTCTCATTCCATTACTATTCTTCTAGTCTATGTTGATGACATTCTTCTTACTGGTAGTCATCCTTCTCATCTTCAATCTCTTATTCACCATATGTATTCCGCTTTTGCCATGAAAGAGTTAGGCGATATTTCTTATTTTTTGGGCATTTCAATTCAATCTCTTGGGGATTCCTATTTCTTATCTCAATAGAAGTATGCCTCTAATATTCTTGTCAAAGCAGGCATGACTTCTTGTAAATCTTGTCCTATACCTAGCTCCATGAAACCACCTCTCCATCCTACTGCTTCTCTTCCATTTGCTCACCCTCAGTTATATCGCAGCTTAGTGGGAGCACTGCAATATCTTACCATTACCCGTCCAGATCTTGCCTTAGCTATTAATCAAGCATGTCAATACATGCATGCCCCTACCAATGGTCACTATGCTTTGGTCAAACGAATTCTTCGATTTGTTAAGGGCTCTCTCTCTCATGGGTTGATTTCACCTTACAAGCTTTCTCTTATTCTAACTGGGCTGGAGATCTCATAGATCGCAAATCTACTTCAGGTTATTGTGTCTACCTTGGTTCAAATATCATCTCTTGGTCGGCCAAGAAATAACTAACTGTTTCTCGCTCAAGTACTGAGGCCGAATATCGATCCCTTGCTCAGGCTACTGCTGAATTGAGCTGGTTACAAATGCTTCTCCATGATCTTTCTATTCCTACTACCTGTCCTCCTATTCTTTGGTGTGACATCTTATCCGCAATTGCACTTGCTTCTAATCCCGTATTTCACACACGATCAAAACATATTGAGGTGGATTGTCATTTTATCCGTGAAAAGGTTGCTGGGAAACATTTTGTTCTCAAATACATTCCCTCTGTTGATCAGATTGCTGATATTTTTACTAAGCCTTTGTCAGCCTCTCGGTTTCAGTTTCTTCAGTCCAAGCTTCTGGTCTGCTCTTCTCCCATCAGCTTGAAGGGGGCTGTTAAGGATATCAAGCTTGAAGAAGAACCTTCTCATGTATCAGCAGTAGATGCAAACCTAGAACCTTCTAGTGCATCAACATCAGAACCTTCTAGTGCATCAGCATCAGATGCAATCACAACTCTCAGCTGTTACCGTAACTGATGGAGAGTAGTTAGACGTAGTTGGATTCTGTTAGTCAGTTACATAGACTCTGTTATTCAGTTACATATTTCTTGTATAAATATACTCTGTAATATAGATATTTTTTTTAATGAGAATTGAGTTCAATCTTTTATCAATTACAAATAAAACAAATATGCATATAATTTTATTTTTAAATTCACTTACAATAATTTGGAGTTTGGGACAAATAAGTTAGATAAATAGCATACCATATCATTGTGAATCAAATTAGGAGAGACTTTTTAGAGGTCTCAAACATTTTTTAAAAAATAAAAGTAGTGATATACAAAATATATATACATACACTCAAAATAGCATAATGTGACAAATCTTGATTTTATCATTTTAAAGCAAATAAGGTGACTTGTCATTCTTGTCAAAATTTCTGTATGAAAAATATTTTTCTTAAAATAATGATATCCTAGCAAATAAATATATATATATATATAAATATATAATTTGATACAAAATAACGTGACTGAACTTAGGCCACATCATTTATAAAAAAAATGGTCATTGAGATGATTTATAGGTACATGACTGACCCCCACATAATTTTGATAGACCATTTTTAATGAAAAATATGTAAGAATCTCTTTTTCAATGTGATCTCACAGTGAATTGAGCCTTCCATTTTGGCCACAAAATAGCATTTAGTTGAATACTAGTTAGCATATTTCTTATTAGTTTCAACAATTACAATTGAATTTTACAATAGGCTAACACCACTGGTTCCCTCTGATTCTCTATCTCAATATTTTTTTTCCCATTATTTTAACTGATTTATAATTATTTAAGTATGTGTTAAAATTTTCATATTTCAATATTCTCTTATAATTCAACAGCTATGAGTGAATTGAAATAGAAGGGAATTGATTTTTGAGATAAAAAAATTCCTGGCCGACATGACATTCCTTCCTATTATATTGAATCACAAATGACCCTGTCTTGCATAATAGTGCCTAGCCATCAGGCAACGAGCATTCTTCTTATGCATTGTAACACCAGGCATCACATTAGTATTATCTGTTAAGTTTTTATTCTTGGTAATTCCGTTTGACAAAACTCATTTCAGTTGTAATTTTATTCAGTCTTTTTATTTCAGTGAGGCTATGAGTTTTAGATGCGAATCCAACCCGAATTGTGCCTTGCAAAGAAGTTTGTGATGTCAATTCTTTCATGTTTGCTACGTCGCTGACTATGTCGGGGATCAAGTTGCCCGGTCAGCTCATAGAGGTCTAGGGGTAGCGCCCCTTAGCGAGTTCGGGCCAGCGCCTGGGCGAGGTCGAGAGGCAGCGCCCCCGGTGCAAAAAGCAAAAATGCTGTCGAAGTTGCTTGTTCGCTCGAGCGGCCATTTGTGCGCTCGAGCGGAGAATTTTTTGTTCCAGAAGTTTGAACTGTCTACAAAAGTATTGAAAGTTATGTTTTTGCACTCGAGCGGAACTTCCTATGCTTGAGCGTCAGTCCGCTTGAGTGGCCATTCTTGCGCTCAAGCAGAGATCGCGGGTCAGTTTTTTATAAATATGTGGTTTCATCCATTTTTAAGGTTACGGCTTCCAAATCTTCTTCCTGGATATTAGGGTTTATATCTGAAGTTTTTTTGCTAGTTTCCTTGATCTTTGTTTAAGTTTAAATATGGTTTGAAAAGTATACATCAAAGGATTGTTTGTTTTGTTCAATGCAAAAGAGAGTGTTATTCTTCGGTGGATTCCGTGGAATTCAGGTCTGAAGCTTTGGTAAATTCGGAGTGGCTCATCCTCGTGATTCGACATCAGCGTTGTGGATTCAACGTTGGGCAAGACAATTCTGAGGTGAAGGCGGGGTTAGAAGAGACACATAGGGGTCGGTTCAATTTGGGCACGGATTTGCTAGGTAATTGAGAGTACACTTGTGTAATTCCTTTATGTCTTTTTAGTGAATTGTTTTGTGACATTTGCCCGTAATTTTTTTTATCACAATTGGAGGTGCTCCAATTGTGATTTTTTCACGTTAAAATCGTTGTGTCGATTTGTCTTAATTGTTTGATTGAGATTGTTACTTACTGCTTAAAATTGATACATAATGACAAATCAATATATGGGGGATTTCTATTTTTTTCATCATCAATATCTTCTTTCTTCATCCCATCAAGTATTTCCCAACCAAATGAGTAGAGAAGATTGGCAAGTGCAAGCTCCACTAGTGCAATTCCTAGATTGATCCCAGGACAACCTCTTCGGCCAACTCCAAATGGAATTAGCTGAAAATCCTATCCTCTAAAATCAATATCACAATCCAAGATTCTCTCTGGCAAAAACTCTTCTGGGTCTTCCCAAGCTTCAGGGTCTCTTCCAATGGCCCATGAATTAATATAAACTAGGGTTTTTGGTTGAATTTCATACCCATCTATGATGCACTTGTCAATTGCTTGTCGTGGCGAAAGTGGAATGGGTGGGTAGTCTTATTGCTTCCTTTATCACGGATTTAAGATAAGGAAGCTTTAGAACATCATCTTCATCCACCGTATCTTTCTTTCCTATCAACTTTCTTACTTTTCTTGAACTTTCTTCATCGCTTTGGGATTTTTTATCAATGCAATCATCACCCAAACCACGGCTGCAACACTTGTGTCTGTTCCACCAGCAAATATATTCTACAAAGAAAGTTAAAAAATTAATTGATATATATATAGGTTTTGAATGAAGTGGGAAATTGGACTTGTAAGCATATACTGAGGGAGGATAAATTGAAATTTGGCTACTAAATTTTTTTTGGACATTTTAGTAGTGTTAGTCCCCAACTCAAACTCACCATGAGGACTGCTTTAATATGATCCAAAGTGAGATCAATTGGAGGGAACTGATCATTTCTCAATTGAAGTAAGATGTCAAGAATGTCCTCTTGCATGAATTCAGTCCTCTTTGGATTGAGATGATCATCAATGAGGTCTTGATAGAAGAAATCCAATTCCTTGAAATTCTTCTCTAGCCTAGCACGCATTCCAGTGACTACCCATCAAAGGAAAATAATCATAAACAAAGAAGCTTCCCATCATTGCCTGAGCTTCATTAAGAAGTCCATGAAATCTACTTCTTTCAAACCTTTCACTTTCCTATTTTCCCAAATGCCACTCTGCAAATCAATGTGATTGTAAGAGACATCACTACCTCACTCAAATTAACAACCTTTGATGAATCCGCGAGTTGGGATATTTTCTTCACCATCCTTGAAACCTTGTCTTCGCGACTGAGCCAAAAGGATTAGACTCTCTTGGAGCCAAAAAGATGAACAAATATCTTTCTCATCTCTCTCCACGAGTCGTTGTGAGGTGAGAACGCCACGTCTAAGCCATTGTAAGAAAGCTTTTGTTGTCTGAGCAAGATTGGTCTGCCTGAAAATGCGAGATCATGGGTTTTCATGATGTGTTTCACCATTTTCGCAGAGGAGACCACGAGGGTTAGAACAGAGCCAAATCGAAGGGACATGAGAGGGGCCTTGTTTGGCACAGCTTATAATCAGCTTATTTCAGCTTTCAGCTTAATTTAAGCTATTTTGATGTGTTTGGTTTAGCTTATAGCTTATAGCTTATAGCTTTTTGGAAGTCAGAAATCAGCTTATTCTTTGAGTGGGACAGGAGATGCTTTAAGAATAAGCTGGAAATCAGCTTAAGCTGAAAGTTATAAGCTATAAACTATTTAGGCATAAGCTATAAGCTGTTTCCCACAGCTCTACCAAACGGGGCTAGGACCATGTTCTTGAGCTAGTTGGTATAGGTAGATGTGTGGTGCTAATGAGTTAAGGATGATTTGGTGTAAGTTTCCGATGACGGGAAGTCCTGGAGGACCTGGTGGTGGACGAGATGTTTGTCCATTTGTTGTTATGTATTTGATGAAGAAGAAATAATAGTAGAATTGAAAGAGCTAGAAGGAAAAGATGAAGAATTAACATTGTTAGCTGAGTTGTTGCAAGTGTTTGCTAGATATAGTAATGATGTGAGAAAGATAGTCCTTTTATAAACCTCTTCCAAGATCCATGTATGGAAAATGGAAAAAAAATTATTCAATTCGGCATTGCCACCCAAAACTGAGGACAAATTGTTTGGGTGGACAAATATTTTATGACTATTAGATTAATTTATTTATTTTTTAAATTATTGATGATTTATATATTGAAATGTAAAAAAATAAACGAAATGGATTATGAAAGTGAGACTCGTGATAGGTCTCACGGCTAGGACTGGATGGTACAGTCTACTTTAGTATACATTAGATTGGAGAGGAACTGAGTTTTAATTTTTTGGATATGTTTTTAATTCTGTGTACATATCTTTAATGTTAAGTGTAACCCACACTACACTCAAATGAATAGTCACAAAATATGAGTAATTATCTTGTCTTTTCAAAATACTACATCAACTATGTACTCGTCTAATAATAAATATCTATATACTCACATGGTCCGTGAAATAAAAATAATAATAGGCAAATTATGAAATAATATTCGTTTGAAAACACAATCACATCACATAGTCTTTTGTACCTACGTAATAATTTTGGCACAAAATATACTCTCTTTTTGTAATTTTTTATATTCTAATTTTGTGAGGATAGTATTTATTTTGTTGGTGACATTAAATAATTGCAAAAAAATAAAATGGACATGATTTGTCTTAGAAATGATATGAATTGTCGTTGTTACACTCAGCTTTTGCTTTTGAAGCCCGACTCAGCAGCCTCACATTCATTACCACTAAAGTGAACCTCCCATTTCGCTCTCACTAAAATAAGCTTTTGATTTGATTTGAGTTAATCGAGAACAAACCAAGCACGTCAAGTTATTTAGTTTTGGACACAAAACTAGTAGTCCTTCAAGAATTGAATCAAACCTAATTGAAAGCCGAATTTATTCAATTTATGGAATTAATGGTTAGTTTGTCTATCCCTAGTTACAACTTTAAATTAGGTGTTTGTTTCAAAAGAGACTTTAGTCCTACCCAGTTCACAACAAAATAAAATAAAAATAAAAATAAATAAATAATAAAATTTGAAAATAAATAACTTAAGAAAAATTAATTACTTATCATGTTGATCAAAGCAAGGATGGATGTCGGGGATGCCGGCAAGGACGGTTGCGCCCCTAATATGTTTAAAAATTATGTATGTTAGTAAGATAATTTTAAATTTGAGTAGCTCGCACCCTCTAAAATATTTACATTACAAAATTTTAAAAATAATTTTTAAATTAAATTTTATCAAATATTGATCTATTCTATTTGTTATCTGTATTATTTTTTATATTTCTATATTGTTTAAAGGTACTTGTATTCTTTTATTTGTTTCTATTTGTTACTATTCTTGTTTTTTCTTTTCATATGTCATTTATGTTTTTTTTTTCTTTTTTTATAAATCACATTTTATTTTGCTTATACATCTTATTGTTGGGTATACCTCCTTATTGGAGTGTGGGACCCAATTGATTTATTAAAAGAATTCTAATTTGGTTTGGTTTGGGTATAATATATTTTATATATATATATATATTATA
This sequence comes from Camellia lanceoleosa, assembly GCA_025200525.1. NCBI lineage: Eukaryota > Viridiplantae > Streptophyta > Magnoliopsida > Ericales > Theaceae > Camellia > Camellia lanceoleosa. The sequence goes on from JANUSC010000372.1 coordinate 77,210, forward strand.
TCTAATTTGTGGAGGCCCAATTCAGTTTGGATACAATTAGGGTTTTGATATTAAAAAAAAACCCTAGATTCACAATATATTATTTCTATTGTTTTTCCCAAGAAAAAAGGCAGCCGTTTTTGCTTGGTGGAGGAGCAGCCGTGATGATCAATTCAGTGAGTTGATTGTGCTTGGTTTGTGGATGTTATTGCTCCTAATTTAAAGTTGATTTGAGTTATTATTTTAGGTCTTCTACAACTCTGGTTCTGAAGATTTTGGTTTATCTATTTGGTGAGGTCTTTCCTCTTTGTTTATTTGTGATTATTTAGAATTCACCTAAGGGTGGTTTGTGAGACCATTAGTGTCTCGTTTGTAACCGTTTGGAAACTCTTTGGTTGATAGTGGAATCGAATTTCGATCCCGTGGATATACCTCACATTGAGGGAACCACGTAAAATTCTTGTGTTACTTTTGATTTAATTTTTTCGCATTAGTTTTTATTCCCATTGATTGATTTACTTGTGGGAAATTATAGATTTTCCTAACAACTGGTATCAGAGTTTATGATTTATTTGGATTTATTTATTTGTGTAAGTCAATGGAGGGGAACATGGGTCGCATGTCTAGCTTCAATGGAAGTAATTGGGTAACTTGAAAAACTAAAATGGAGGACCTATTATTTTGTAAAGATTTATATGGACTCATTGAGGGTGATAGTAACAAATCAAAAGATGGTTCTTTTTCAAAGAAAGACATTAAGCGTTATTATTGCCATGAGAAATGGCACATGAAGCGAAAATGTCGAAAGCTCGAGAACAAGGAGAAAATGCGTGACAAAAGTGTAGATAAGAAGCAAGAAGACACAACAGCAGTTACTACCGATAATCTCATGGTCGTTTGTGAAGATGATTGTATCAATTTTGTGGGCCAAGAGAGCAATTAGGTGATTGATTCTGGTGCTTCTTTTCATGTGATTTCTTGAGTTGATTTCTTCACTACCTACACCAAAGGAGATTATGGTTCTGTCCGAATGGGTAATGAAGGTTTGTCCAAGATTATCGGCATGGGTGATGTTTGCTTGGAAACAAATTTGGGCTGCAAGTTGTTACTTAAAGATGTGAGGCATGTTCCCGACATTCGCCTCAATTTGATCTCTACTAGGAAGCTAGATAATGAAGGCTTCAACAACAAATTTGGTGATGGAATATGGAAGCTCACAAAGGGTTCTTTGGTGGTGGCTAAATGTAAGAAGACTCATACACTTTATTCGATGCAAAGAAAAATTTGTAAAGGTGTTGTCAATGCACTTGAAGATGATACTTCTACTGAATTATGGCACAGGCGACTTGGGCACATGAGTGAAAAGGGGCTGCAAGTTTTGTTCAAGAAAGAGCTTCTACCCGGTTTGAAAGGTACACATCTCAAAACTTGTGTTCATTGTTTGGCGGGTAAACAACATAGAGTTTATTTTCATAAAAATGTTATTTCTAGAAAAGAAAATGTTTTGGAGTTGATTCATTCGGATGTTTGTGGTCCTTTAAAAGTTATAACACATAGTGGTGTACTTTATTTTGTTACTTTCATTAATGATTATTCAAGGAAAGTTTTGGCTTTTCTACTAAAAACTAAAGATCAAGTTCTAGAAGTATTTAAGCATTTTCAGGCCATGGTTGAAAGAGAAACAGGGCAGAAATTGAAGTGCATCCGATCAGACAATGGTGGTGAATACATTGGGCCATTTGATGAGTATTGTCGCAGCCAAGGTATTCGGCACCAAAAGACAGTTAAGAAGACTCCTCAACAAAATGGCGTTGCCAAGAGGATGAACCGCACCATTGTGGAAAGAACAAGGTGTTTGCTTTCATAAGCTAAATTGCCAAGATCCTTTTGGGGTGAGGCAATGAGTACAGCGGTTGACGTGATCAATTTGTCTCCTTGCTATCCTTTGAATGGTGATATTCCTAAAAGAGTTTGGACTAGCAAAGATGTGTCTTATGAGCACTTGAGAGTGTTTGGTTGCCGAGCTTTTGTTCACATTCCAAAGGATGAGAGGTCCAAGCTTGATAGTAAATCAAGACAATGTATTTTTCTTGGCTATGGGTGTGATAAATTCGGATACAGATTGTGAGATCCGGTCGACAAGAAAATCATTCGAAGCCGTGATGTTGTGTTTCTTGAAGACCAAACAATTGAAGACTTTGGCAAAGGTGATCAACCAGAGCCAAAAACTAGTGATCTCATTGACATGGATCCATCTCCTTCATCTTCAGTTGATGATGACAATGGGGGAGATGTGCAGCCACCCATTAAAGATGTAGAGGATGATGCTAATCCTAATGAAGTTGAGCCAGAAATTAAGAAAGAGCATCCAACTCAAGAACCGCCACCACAACTTGAGTTGAGAAAATCTACAAGGGACCGACAACCTTCAAGAAAGTATCCTCCTAATGAATTTGTGTTGATTTCCGATCAAGGGGAGCCTAAGAGCTACCAAGAAGCAATTGAGCATGCAAAGAAAGGTGATTGGAAAAAGGCCATGGAAGAGGAGATGAATTCTTTACTTGAAAATCACACTTATGATTTAGTGAAGTTGCCTAAGGGGAGGAAAATTCTGAAAAATAAGTGGGTTTTCAAATTGAAGAATGATGGCAAGAATCTGAGGTACAAGGTACGTCTTGTTATGAAAGACTTTGGGCAAAAGAAATGTATTGACTTTGACGAGATTTTCTCACCGGTTATAAAGATGTCTTCTATTCGGGTTGTACTTGGCATGGCTGCAAGTATGAACCTTGAAGTTGAGCAACTTGATGTGAAGAACGCATTTCTTCATGGTGATCTTGAAGAAGAAATTTATATGGAGCAATCGGAAGGTTTTGTGGAAAAAGGGAAAGAGAAATTTTTTTGCAAATTGAAGAAAAGTTTGTATGGTCTCAAGCAAGCCCCGCTAAAATGGTACAAAAAATTTGACTCTTTCATGATGAATAATGGTTTTTCTAAAGCCACTTCGAACCATTGTGTATTTGTGAAAAATTTTCAGGATGGCAAATTTATTATTCTTTTGCTTTATGTTGATGACATGTTAATTGTGGGTCAAGATTCTACCATGATAAACAGGTTGAAATTGGAGTTGAGCAAGTCTTTTGTTATGAAAGATTTGGGACCGGCAAAGCAAATACTTTGTATGAAAATTGTTCGTGATCGCAAAGAGGAGCTGATTTGGTTGTCTCAAGAAAGCTACATTGAGAAAGTTCTTGAGAGGTTCAACATGAATAAAGCAAAGCCGGTTGGTTGTCCACTTGCAGGTCACTTCAAGCTTAGTTCGAATCAATGTGCTACTAGTAAGAATGACAAGGAAGAGATGTTGAAAGTTCCTTATGCTTCAGCAGTTGGTTCTTTGATGTACGCCATGATTTGTACAAGGCCGGATATTGCTCACGCCGTTGGTGTGGTGAGTCGTTTTCTCGCTAATCCGGGTAAAGAACATTGGGCAGCGGTAAAATGGATTCTAAGGTATCTTCGAGGGACTTCGAAGGTATGTTTGTGTTTTGGGGATGGTAAGCCGATACTTGATGGGTTCACGGATTCTGACATGGCCGGTGATGTTGATTCTAGGAAATCTACTTCGGGGTATTTGATGACTTTTGCAGGGGGAGCTGTTGCATAACAATCTAAATTAGAAAAATGTGTTGCTCTCTCAACTACCAAAGCTGAATTTATTGCCATTACGGAAGCTTGCAAAGAAGAGTTATGACTGAAGAAATTTTTGCAAGAGTTGGGTTTGAAATAAGAAATGTATGTGCTTTATTGTGATAGTCAAAGTGCTATTCACTTGAGTAAAAATTCTACTTTTTATTCGAGATCGAAACACATTGATATGAGATACCATTGGATTCGTGATGTGTTAGATTCGAAATTGTTACAACTCGAAAAGGTTCACACAGATGATAATATTTCGGATATGCTGACAAATACTTTGTTGAGGGACAAACATTTGAAGTGTCGAACTTTGGCGGGTATGGTTGATCTCTCCACCTAAGTCGGTAGAGGGAGAATTGTTGGGTATACCTCCTTATTGGAGTGTGGGACCCAATTGATTTATTAAAAGAATTCTAATTTGGTTTGGTTTGGGTATAATATATTTTTTATATATATTATATCTAATTTGTGGAGGCCCAATTCAGTTTGGATACAATTAGGGTATTGATATAAAAAAAAAAAACCTAGATTCACAATATATTATTGGTATTGTTTTTCCCAAGAAAAAAGGCAGCCGTTTTTGCTTGGTGGAGGAGCAGCCGTGATGATCAATTCAGTGAGTTGATTGTGCTTGGTTTGTGGATGTTATTGCTCCTGATTTGAAGTTGATTTGAGTTATTATTTTGGGTCTTCTACAACTCTGGTTCTGAAGATTTTAGTTTATCTATTTGGTAAGGTTTTTCCTCTATATTTATTTGTGATTATTTATAATTCACCTAAGGGTGGTTTGTGAGACCATTAATGTTTCGTTTGTAACCGTTTGAAAACTCTTTGGTTGATAGTGGAATCGGATTTTGATCCCGTGGATGTACCTCACATTGAGAGAACCACGTAAAATTCTTGTATTGCTTTTGATTTAATTTTTCCGCATTAATTTTTATTCCCATTGATTGATTTACTTGTGAGAAATTATAGATTTTCCCTAACACTTATTTTACATTTATTCTAGAAATAGAAATATTGTCTAGAAATAAAAATTTTATCTACTTCAACATGACATTCTTAAAATAACTTAATAAAATTTAATACCGCTTATTGAAACGAATTATCATTATACTCATAAAAACATACATTTTCAATTATAAATCTTTTTTCAAAATTAAACTACATAATGAAATGAAAGATAATTTTATAACAAGTTATTTGATCATATTTATTGAGAAAGATATTCATTAAGGTTTTGATATCAAATTTATCACAGATGTTTTTATATATATGATAAAAAGGGGTGATTACAACATTTTAAAATAGTTAACTTTAGTAGATGGAGATCTAGTTATGGTAATAGTTAATATTTTATTAAGTTAATGCAGACAAGCAATGTGTCTAATTATATTTTTGTTCTCAATTATGTTAACAAAGAATGTTCGATAAATAGTAATATTATTCATTTTTCTTGTGTTGGTATAAATCAAAAGTAAAATTTTATAATAATTTTTTTGATAAAAAATTACATGTGTTTTTGCTCCCTCAAAACTCAAATCTTAGATTCGTGGATCAAAGAGTATAACTTTTATGATGGTATGAGCCCTACATTTTTTTTCTTTTACAAATTTAAATTACATTTCAATTCTTAAGAAAATGTTACATAAAAACGAATTTATTATCACAACTTCTGTGTCTAGTGATTAAAAATTGAACAAAAAATTTGTATATAGATAACATTAATTCTTATGTACAAGCCAGAACGAGATAAAGAAATTAATCGTAAAAATAAAAATAGTTATAAATTGGTAGGCCCTGCTAAGGAAGGCTGGGTCCTGGGTTCACTAATTGACATTTAAAATGGGGCCTCGTTTCAATTATGTTTCAATTGGGTCTTGGGCCCAAGAAGTTCTGATTCTATCACATCTGAAAGCCGAGACCAGCCCATTTATCTAACCATTTCAACGATTTTTTTTTTTTTTTAAATAATATGTTTTGTTTCGTTCTGCCTTGGTCTTTTGTTCGAGGTGACTAGTGTGGAACATTGTTTGGTAGTAGAGCAGCACAAAACTTTAGAAAGCAAATGAAACTGATATAATTTTTTTTTAAAAAAAATTTACAAGTCCAAAACCTTATATAATCTCAATAATATTACATAGGGTGTTCACGGTTCGGATTTGGATGGTTTGTGGATCGGTTTGGATCTGCTCGTATTTATGTGGTCTTATGTGGTTTGAGAAGAAGGCAACCCACAACCATCCGCAGTGCGATTTGCGATTTGTGCACATAGAGTTCACGGATGTGCAGACAGTTGAGGGGCAGTTTGCGGATTGAATTTTTTTCTTCAAAAATTTATTTTTGAACCTTATTTTTTCCTATTTTGTAAATATTTACTTTGGGCTATTTTTTTTCCCAATTTCTAAAATGCTCCAACATTAATAATTAATGAATTAAAACTTATAAAATTAAAAACACAACAAAATCAATTCGTAACACAAACAAATTATTCAAAATCTTAAATCAAATCATAAACTAACACAAGTACATATTTCAAAATCCTAAACTAGAACTCCACATTCATTAAAGAATTTAAAATTCCAAATCGCACTTCATCCGAAACAAATTCAATTATGTAATAATAATAATATGATCAGTATTTATTCAGTTTCAGTTTATATAATGCTATTAGCAAATGAAATGCTGGAATAAGTTCAAAGAATAAATGGTGTTTTTGTTTTGGGCAAAAATATTTAGGTGCGATATGGAAATGAAATCAACGGTTAAGATAAAAATAAAATAAATAAAAAGTGCAAGTGGATTCTTGCAGGTGCGGGTTAAACCCGTAACCTGCCTGCAACCCCAAAGATGTCATATTTCAAATCGCAACCGTCCGCATTGTGTTTGCAAAACCACCCATTTATATACGAATTGGACAGTTTTTACAGATCGGATAACCCGTTACCCACCCTATTACCATAATATAAAAGTTTTTCTTAAAAGAGAAAAAAAAAATTGCGGGTGCTTGCAGCAGCCCTCAGTCCTTCCCTCCTGCACCACATCCAAGCAACCAAAATTATATTCCTTTAAAAAGTTACAAACAAAATTTAAAAATAATGTTTTTTACTAATAATTAAAAATAATCTTTAAAAACTAAACTAAACAAAATTTTAACAGAATTAGAGGTGGACCGCACCCAACAAGATAAAAGTTATAACTATGATAAAGACCCCACTACTCCCACACATACGGGGGTTAGAAATTGAAGAAAAAATAATAATAATTTAGCCAATGACCGCCCATTGGTCTTGTGTGTCTTCCCCAGTGGGGTCCCAAGCATTTTGCACAAAAGATATGAAACTTTTTTTTATTTTTGGACTAAGGTCTTGTTTGGCGTATATTAAAAAAGTCAAAAAGTTACTATCATATTTAAGTCATCTCACTTCTCTACCACATCACTTCAAACTCAACCCATACCCAACTCATAGATCATAAAAAATCAAAAAATATAATTATTTAAAACATCTCAAACCACCCTTAAGAAAAGGTATCAACCTTGGTCACACTTTATCAAACACTCAAAACCAAAAATAGAGATTGGGATTTATCTGGTTAGTTTAAAGAACAACAAAACTAAAAAGTATGGACCTATCCGCTCCCTCACCAATCTCTTTTGACTTATTAACCCTTAAAATTCAAACTTTTTTTTTTTTTTTGGTAGAACATCAAATACATAGAAGTTTAGCATAAGAAATTAGATATAGTTACGTACACAGAGAATAGCATAAAGATATAGACCATGGTTTTATTTTTGGGGAACTGACCCAAAGGTCCAAGCCCAAAATATCATACCCCGTTTAAGCCCAAAACAAATTTAATACTCCACTAAGTCCTCAAATTAACAATAAGACGAAAATACCCACAATATATCATCTAATTTACACGCGCGCAACCATCACCCACGTCCCAATCATCTCAGTCTGATCAATACACTATCACGTCTCCGCCGCTCGAAATCGACTCCTCAGTCCTCCATCTCTCTTCCGTTCAACTCCATCCCCTCTGAAACCCTAACCCTAACCGTAAAACGAACTGCTCATCTTTATCACCCACAATCATCTCACCGACAAGACACTGTTACATCTCCGCCGCTCGAAATCGCATTCTCAATCCTCCATCTCTCCTCCATTCGACTCCATTCCCTCTGAAACCCTACCCTAACCACAAAACCAAACCGTTCATCTTCAACACAACACCAAGCCCTTCATATTCTCCAATCGGCGACTCTCAACAACACGAAGAACTATCACCACTCTGAAGAGATTTCATAGTTCCTGACTTCCAATTCACAAAAATGAGGAAAAAAAGTAACATTTCTCTTCACCTATTCATTATTTTTCATTCACATTTATACATCATTCTTTCATATTTCATATATACACATTTTACATACTTCCAAATGTATAAACCCTCTTTTATATATAATCCCCTGTTTTCAAACATTCTAGTCCCCTGTTTTTCAACATTCTAAACACTGTTTTTACACATAAATCCCTGTTTTTACACATTCAACACCTTATTCTTATTCTTGTTGTTCAATATTGGCTTCTCTTATTCTTATTTTTGAATTTTTAATCTTCTCGTTGTTATTGTTGCTTTTTACAAAATACAATGGGCTGTTCCTATTGTTCATACTGTTTATAAAAACTGCAACATCATAGTGTTTCATTTCATCATTATACAAATAACATATCTAAATTTATTCAAACTGCAAATGAAATTGCAAAATTACACAGTTTAACCACTACTCAAAACAAATAGCTAACTTATTATAAAGTGCAAATCAAACTGTCAAATTATACAGTTTCCTAACTGTGACCAACAAAATACATATAACTTTATATTAAACCGCATATAAAACTTCAAAATTATACAGTTTTGTCACTATATTACTCATACCCTGCTGTCGCTTTCATTTTTTCAGAAATAGCTGTTGAAAGATATTGGAAGAAACAAACCCATATGCCAACAAATCCAATCAGGGATTTAACCATCTCCCCTTTTGAAAGTCCATCTCATGTATCTACTGAAATGCCACCACCATCTCCCCATCCACAAAAAACCAAACCACCACACCCAAAAACAACCAAACCCAACAGACCCCACCAAAAAACCCACAAAACAACCACACCACCTATAAGAAAAAGCCCAAGAACTACACCACAGACCCCACCCGCACAACAAACACCAACCACACCTCCAACCACAACAAAAACAAACAAAAGAAAGCCAACAAAAAAACAAGAAGCTCCTCCAACCAAAAAAAGAAAGCTCCAAGAAAGCCAATCAACTCCCAAAACAAAAACCAAGGCATCAAAAGGAAAAAAAAAAAAAAGCAACAGTCCCCGCAAAGAGAGTCCAACAATTTAATTATCGTTCCAACATGGGAACAGTAATCAAACTGTTGAAGGGGGTCAAATTCACAAAAGCCCAACAGACAGAGCTACAAAAAAACCCCTTTTTGGCCCCTTATAAATGCTCTCTCCTCAACACAACTGAAGGCCTCTTGGTGCAGATGCTACAATTCCATTGTAGCAGAAATGACAACACTCTACAACAAAAGAAAAAGATCATTTGTACTTGGCAAAAAGGAAATGAAACTCAGAAACAGTGATGTCAAGCTCATTTTTGGTATCGACTGTGGAGAAGACAGCATCACCACCAAATCCTATGCAAGACCAAAGGATTTTGAGCTTCCATTTTACAAACGAAGATGCAAATCAGTCAAGAGATTGGATGGCAAGTCTTTAACCAAAATGTTTCAACAAACAAAAAAAGGAAAATCAACCAATGATCGTCAAGATCTTGCAAGGGTAATAACCCTTTACTTGTGCTTGAAACTTCTCATACCCACAATAAGCCATACACTCAGTTGGAGTTTCCTCAACTATGTTGACAATCTCAACAACATCAAGAAGTACAATTAGGTTGAGGCAATAAAAGACACACTAATGAATTCAATTGCAAATGCAAACAACAACCCAAGGCATGTCACTAGATGCGTCATGTTACTCTTGGTAAACACATTACTCAACTACTTCCCACAAAAATATCAGACATCCACCTATTTCTAACTATCTAACATATTTCAATTTTTTTTTTTTTTTACAGTACCGGTACTGTGAGCACAGTAAACTCCTCCGACCATCCAACAAAGAAGGCTTCCCAAAGTTTATGAAATGGAACCTTGGCAAAATGTACTCCAAGTGGAAACACATCAGCCTTGCTCACTTTGAAAAGGTATTCAAATTCTTCTATACTATCATAGCACAAATCTATTCAACACTCCTTTCACATTCATTATAGTACAAATCATATTATGAAACTGTGAAAATTTTCAGTTTCAAAGCACACACTTATTTAACATCACTCATGTTATGAAACTGTAACATTTTTCAGTTTCAAAAAACATATTTCGACACTTAACCCACATTACTCACAGTACAACTCATCTTATGAAACTGACCAAATTTACAGTATTACTGATATATGCCACATTGTTCCAATGCAGGTTAACCAAAGTGCTTTAACCCCAACTGAACAAGAAATACAGTTATTGCATATCAATCAAAGCACATCAACAGACTCTTCAGCAAAGAAACATGACCACAAAAAGGACAATAAGCGAAAAAAGAAAACAAAAGCAACAAAAAAAAAAGACTTCTAGACAGTGATGAGGATGACTTTCTCGAAGAAGAACATCATTCAGAATCAGAATCAGAATCAGAACAAGAAGAACAACAAAAAAAAAAAAAAGCAAAAACCACAAGAAGAACTAGAAAGTGATGAACAAGAAGAAAAGAGTGATGATGAAAAAAAACAAGCGACTGATGAAGAAGAAACTGAAACTGAAGAAGAAGAAGAAGAAGAACAACAACAACAACAACAACAACAACAAGAAAAAGAAGAAGAACCTGATGAACAAAAAGACAATGATAAAGCAGAAGAAAGACAACAAACAAAAGGTGGTCAACAAGAAGACCTTGATGAAGAAGAAGACCAACAACAAGAACAAGAAGAACAACAAACAAACCAACAAGAAGAAGTCAATGAACAAGAACTGACAAACCAACAAGAAGAACTGCAAGAGAAATCTGACATATTTCATGCACAAGGTAAACTATTGTCTAATACTAAAGCATACTGCAAAATTTCATTAAACTAACCAAAACACAATCCAACATTTTTATAGGTCATGACCAACCATAAACACCAACTAAAGAGGACGACAATGACAAGCTTATATCAGCCATGAGAGCACAAATGCAAGAAATGGAACAAAAATTCATAGCTGAATTGTGTAAAAAAGAAGATCAATTGAAGGAAATGTCCACCAAAAAAACTAGCAGTCCCCAACAAAGATCCATGGTCAAGAGAATCAAACAAAAATCAAGAAAACAAGCACATGACCCAGATTTTGAATACCAACCAATGACCAAACCCAAAGAAGATGCAAGAAACAAGACACAAACTACTGCTGATGTACCCAAACCAACACAGGATACCGATGAAGAAAAAGAGAAGAAGAATGACAACAAAAAAGAGGGTGCTCATGAAGCAAAACAACAGCAGAAAGAAAAGATACAAGAACATATTGGCCAAGAGAAAGCAGCTGCTGCTGAAACAAACCCAAAAGAGCATGCCAATCAAGAGAAGACAAAACTTCAAGTATTGGAAAGTGATGATGATTTCCAGGAAGAATCAATCCCAAACCTATCCAAAAAAGACCAAGACCAAATTCAACTCATCAACAACACACAATCAAGGGCTTGTGTCTGGTCTGGCAGCGAAGATGAAAACTGCATATACTTTTCAGATATATGCAGATTGACCAACAGGGAACCCTCATATGGGAATGTAGGTCTCCAACTGCACAATTTTACAGTTTCTGTGCATATTCAATAACCTATTCCACAAACCTAACACATTCTCATATATAACATGTTTTAGGTCATTAATGCCTTCTCAGAAAAGCAATTGGCACTCCAACCAACCATTGAAGAATTTGAGAAAAACGATCTAGTCTTTGCAAACAATCCATATGCTGGAAGATCTTACGTTTTCTCAACACTCATCAATGTAAGCAAAACTTAACATACCTTACAACTGCAAAATTTTCTACTTTCTCAACATGTATTATTACATAGTTTTATAACATATTTCAAACATATATATAACTTACAGACTCCACTACAAAACCAAGATCAAGCACTGAGAGAAAAACTGATGCACAGCCATTTTCCAGAAGCAATGAAAAACAGATATATCCATTTCCCAATCAACCACGACAACCATTGGACAATTGTGGTCTTTGACAATGCTGATGGAATATGGAGACACTATGACTCTTTGAGACCAGCAAAAGATTGCCACAACAAGCACTTTGAAATTGCAAAGCAAATTGTAAGTTAAAATAAAATTTCATACTTAGTTCCATTCCTTTACAAACATATCAACTCATCACTATAACTAACAAAAACACCCACTAACTATTTTGTAGCAACAACATCAACCGAGATGGAATAAAGCATTACTCAGCAAATAGGGAAACATGTTATTATCTCAAGAGTGCGAGACAGAAATTGCATCAATTGAGGAATGCCCACAACAAACCCCACACTCGTAAGATACAAAATCCATAAACTAATCTTCCAATATGCTAAATTTTGCAGTTTCACCTAACTAATTAACTTCATCTCAAACACTGCAGGAATGATTGTGCAATCGCCGTTTGCAATGTTATCAACCAATATCTCAACTGGCAACCTGTGCAGAAAAAACTTCGTCCAACTGAGTGGGTCAAATTTCGACCACAAATCATCAATCAATTCCTCAATGATGAGAACCGATCCTGGAAACTCGAGCACTATCAAATGTTGACAAAACATACCAAACTATAGAAACAATGAACAAACTTCTTGACAATACAAATATTCAAGGGAACATATCTTTGTACCTTTTTTTATTTTTATTTTATTTTTCTTTTTTAACATGTGACAAGTACTTTATATACTTTTGGGAATGATCTTTTTCTGGTTACTATGATTATGGTGAAAATGATAGATGTTGTTGTTACTCTTCTTCTCGTTATTATTATTGTGGTTGTTCTTCTGATTGTTTCTCTACTTGTTTCTGGTTGCATATATTTTCATACAGTAAAGGTTGTTTCTAAAAAATTTTGCAGTTTCATCAGCTTGTTTCTAATAATTTTTAAAACTGTAAAATTATGCGATTTCATCAGGTTATTTCTAATAATTCTTAAAACTGCAAAATTATACAGTTTTGTCGCTATGAAATATGAACTGCATTTCCATATTATACTGTTTCAATAAGAAATTTTCAACAACCTTCTCTGCATTCCATAAAAATAAAAAACAAAACCAGACTGTTACAAAACAACTTTAATAAGTAAAGAACACATCAACAAATAAAAACCAATTCAACCAACTTTATTCATTACTTCCATAATACCAAGTATCACATTTTTTATTATCATAATTCCTCAAATTCAAATACAAATCCAAAAGAATAGATTGTGGCCTCAAATAGTAGCCTTGCACTTCTTCTTATTGTGATTCCCATATTTCAAGCACCTCCCACACTTGATTTGCTTCACATTCTCAACCCTAGAAGGTATCCTCTTCTTCTTGTTTTGCCCGGGCTGCTTCTTCGTTATAGGAGGTTTGATAACCGAACTACTGGCACCATCAAAGTCAAATCTCTCACTTGAAGGCACTGGATAAACAGATTCCTTGTATGACTCTCTAAAACAATCTACATGAAAAAAAGGATCAATGAAGCCATACACATCTCTACCACTACTACGCAAAGCATGCACAGCATGACAACAAGGAAAACCATTCAATTTCCATTCATGGCAAGAACAACTCTGTCTACCAATATCAACATAAAAAGAAATAGAAGAATGAACCTCAAACACAGTATCACTAGCAACAATCACATCCCAAGACTTAGCTAGCTCCTAACAGTCCACCAACTTCTTTTCCATAAATGGACACAATTTCGTAGTCCATCTTCTAGATTCAGTTCTTCTATCTGACAATTGAGTCATGATTTGAACCTTAATCATATCAACCATACAAGTAATAGGCAACTCACGGGCCCCACCAATCCAATTATTGTAAGACTCGGCAGCATTAGATGACATCTCACGATATCGTTTCCCTCTAAAAAATGCATTGGCCCACTTATCATTTTGCAAACCATCCAACATACTATCAACTCTACCATTCCCAGCAATACGCCTCAATTTCTCCATATAATGTTGGAAAGAAGTAACCGTTGGCGCATAAGCACATTTAACTGATATTTTCATCAAACACAGCTTATAGGTAGTATGAAGTCCCACTAATTTGTCAATCAAATTTCTCTTCAAATGATTCAAGCAATAAGCATGATGTGCATTGGGAAAAACCATTGAAAGGGCGTCTAGCAATCCATGTTGATGAACCGACACAAAAGTCAATCTCCGGCTTGAACCAACAGCTTTTAACAACTGACTTAAGAACCACATCCAATTATCTTGATTTTCAGCGTCAACAATCGCAAAAGCCAAAGGAAATAGACCTGCAAACAAAATCACATGAAACTGCAAAAATTAGCAGACTCACAATACAATAACACACTGACAAACTAAACCTATACTAACTGCAAATAAATACATACCTTGATTACCATCCTTTGATGTTTCTGCAAGCAAATGCCCCTTGTAACGCCCCTTCAAAAATGTACCATCAACAAACAACAACGGACGACAAAATTGAAAGCCATACAAACATCCATGAAATGCCACAAACAACCTCCGAAAACACCCACTACTTTCATCCACATCTAATTCAAACACACTTCCCGGATTCGTTCTCATAGCCGTCTCAAGGTACCATCAAAGTTGGTCAAAAGAAGTTACAAAATCACCAAACAACCCACCTCTTGCCTTATCAACTCCTAACCATGCAACCCGATAAGAAACATCTATACCATATTGCTTCTTCAACTTTTTTTTAACTTCAATAGGACGAGTCAACGGATTATCACTAATATCATTTTGCACAATATCAGACACAAGTCTAGAACTAACCATTTTGCTACAAGATCACGAGCAACAACCCCACAAGTATGCACATTATCCAGCTTCATTATAAAAAAAAAACACCGGAATCCATTAACACCCTTCCATGCACAAACCATTTACAACTCGTAGACGACTTCATCATACATTCAGCGGTTACTCTTGTTGCATCGTTCTTCAAATAATTCACTGCAAAACCACACTCAACTGCATACTTAGCCAATGCAATGCGAAACGCCGGCACTCCACCTTCAAATTCTTGACCAACACTATGTATAATCCCCTTCCAACTAGCAGACAACAAAACTCTCTCTGGTTCTGGATAAAAACTACGCAACAAACCACCAACATCATCACAATCATTCACAAAAGAACTCTCACAAGTTACAGAATCAATCCTACAAGAATTACCATCATCAACCTCCACAACTCTCTTATCCCCCACAATAACATCAACAACATGACAACCACTACCACCTACCATTGACAGCATATTCCTCAAATCATCATCACATTCAACAATACAATTAGAATATCCAGGACCAGAGAAAAACAAACAAAAGTTACCAACACTCAACTCCTTGAACTTCGCACATATTTTCTCAACAACTTCATCATAATTACATCCCTCACTAATCTTAATAGCAGCACAACAATTACTGTATTTGCACATTAACATGAAACACCCCTCCATACTACAAAATCACAAACCAACAAACAATTGTTCACAGATTCCAAACTGTAAAATTATACACTTACAACATATCAATATCAACAGTGCACAATTTACAATTCCAAACTGCAAAATTATACACTTACAACATATCAGTATCAAAACACCAGAATTCACAATTCCAAAATACAACTTCAAAACACATTACACTATACGACAAACAAAATCAACAAAATCAAAATCAAACAAACAAAATTTGCCAAACACAAACCGCATATCACGCAAATTTGCTAATCTATATATACATACATATATGTATCGACAAATACAAACCACATACACACACAGACATATATATATACATATATGTATATCTATGTATCGACAGATACATACATACACATACATATATCTGTGTCAAGAAAACAGAATAACTAATCAAGAAAGGAGAATGATTAAATAGAAAACAAGACTGTAAGAAACATGTACAAACATAACTTGGCTCTGATACCAATAGATAACGGAAGCAGAAACATAAAGAACATGAAGAAGGAAACAGCACAAATAATACTAAAATAAGTTAAACTAACACTGTAAGAAATAATAAAAGAAAATAGTTTAAATAAACATTAATAATAAAACTTACAATTGTTTAATGGATTGAAACTAACAATTCTTCAAAATACATAACTTGAAAACGGACTTGAAAAAAAAATTACAGAGATAGGTTTTTCTCTTGAGGAAGGGATGCACTCAATTTTTCTAACTCTGTCTTATTCTTGACTGAAGAGGCCCTTTTATAATCAAAAGAGACCACCACTGTTAGCCTTGTGAGTGATTGCTGTAAGCCTTGTGAGTAAATAGTCTTGACTTGAAAGGAGCATCAGAAGCACATGGGAGTTGTCTGCTGCTTTCGGTGAATTATTAAAGCTTTTACTGTGCTGAATTTGTCGGTGGAATGAATCATGAATCATGATGAATAGTAATGTTGACTTTTTGATGAATAGTGAATAGTGAAGTTGACTTTTTTACTATTCATTGCTTGGAGGCATGTGACTGAGGGAATCAAATATAGATATATATATCAGCAGCTTTTCTCAAAAGACGAGTATTGATTGAAGCTGATAATTATAGCTATATAGAATCCAATGACTAAATTAAGCATACGGGTCCTAAGCATCTTGGAACTCGGGTCCATATGGATTTTGAGTAGTTGAACCTTCAGAAGAGTTTGAACCGTCTGAACCACCTTCTGAACTGCTGTTATCCGAGTCTGATTTGGCTTGGGCCATGAGTAAACGAGCCATTTGGAGGAGTTCATCTTTGGATGACTTGGACTTGGGCATAACCTTTGATTTGGATTTATCCTTTGACTTGGGCTGGTCAGAACTGGGCTTTGCTGACTTGGATTTAATTTTTGATTTGGATGACTTGGGCTTGGAAGAACTGGATGATGGGCTTCCAAGATTGACTGGAAGAAGTTGGCTTCCTTGAGTGACTGGAGCAGTTGGGATCTGATGAGCTTTAACCATGGCAGGTGTAGGAGCATGAATGTTAATCAGGAACTCAGTTTGAACAATATCAACAATTCGTTGAATCTTGAAGTTATCCCACCATTTAACCTTATGTAGCCGCTGAATCACTTTACCAGAAATACCATATTGCCATTTGAATATCCAAGGGATCTTATATTTGGATATAAAAATAAGCAATTGAGGGAATTCTCTTTGCTGTGGAGTGAATGAGAAAACAGTGGAAAAGTAATTGACTTGATCCAAAATTACTGATGGGAAGATGTCTGGAATGGCACCATAATGTGTCCACCATCTCAGAAACCAAGTAGGTAATTCTGACTTAAAATTTTGATCAAATTGAAGAAACCAGGAGTGACTAAATGTTTCATTTTGATATAGGAGGACTTTGAATCAGGCATCAATATAATCATAATAATTATACTGAAGGGAGTGATTAGGTAAATCTCGAAGTTGATAAGGAGAACCCCATTCAATTAAGGAAACAATATTGTGAATATAAAGTGAATGGTAAACCACTTTACTAGTGTAAGTACGATCATAAATGGGTTTAATCACAATTGACTGATGGTTGAACAGGATGTCTTTATAGAAGGTAATTGTTTTCTCTGGATGGAGAGGAACAAAATGCCATCCAAGAGGGAAATAAGTTTTAACCAGATCATTAACAGATTGACTCTTTGGGTGACTAGGTTCTTTGAAAAAGAGATTAGTAGTTGTTGAGTCAACATAATCAGATCAAGCAGTTTTAATAAGATTTGGAGGGTATGGAGTAACTGCTTGGCTAGATTAAGTAAAAGGATCATAGGCCAAAGCAGATGTGAATCTGGGTCGAGGAGTATTACCAAGAACTTGGTAACGGTCAATCATTTCAATAGGATGGTATTAGGTGACTAACTCCAAAGGAGGGATAAAAGGCTGACTAGTTGGAACCAAGGCTTTAGAAGGGGGCCTTGGGCGAGACATCTGTTTAAAAAGAAACAAAGGTTAGCAATAAAGATTAGCAACCACTAAGGAGATCTAAATAAGTCTGATGAAAATCCAAACAGTTGTAATAATCAGCAAGTAAATGGCGACGAGCTTGGATTTGGTGGTACTGAATGTATTGAGCACGTTTAGTAGTTTTTTTGGCTAATTTTATCCGGGCAATGCGATAAGCAGTTTGGTGAATCAGATCACGGTAATGGGTAATTTGGGTTTTATGGTAAGCAATAAAAGGAGTTGCCATCCCTTATCCCATCTGTAAAAATTCTCTGGTAAGAAAATCAGGAATAGAATTTTGAAAACTAGGGATATATTCAATATCAAAATCAAAAATACTTAAAATATATTACTAACGGGAAAAAATTTGTTTACTAGCAAGATTTTGAACATCTTTTTCTAAAACATATTTAGCAGATTTACAATCAACACGAAGTAAAAAAATTTTGGTTTAATATATCATCTTGAAATTTACTAATACATAAAACAGTAGATAAAATTTCTTGTTTAATAGTACTATAATTTTTCTGTGCTTTATTCCGCATAACAGAGTGATAACGAACAATTTGTTCAGATGATTGAAGAGTGACTTTCTGAAGGAGAATGCCACCATAACCAACATCAGAGGCATCAGTTTGAATAATTTTGAATGAATTTTCAGTAGGAATACCAAGACAAGGAAGAGACTTGACATATTGTTTAACCTGTTTAACAATAGCAATATGAGTAGAAGACCAAGGAGGAGGATTGTCTTTTAACCGATCAAACAGAGGTTGACAAGTTTTCTTAAGGTCTTTGTAAAATTCAGCAATATAATTCAGTCATCCTAAAAAACGCTGTAGTTGAGTTTTATCTAAGATTTCATCAGGAAATTTAGACGCAAATTCAATGGAACAACTAATAGGTAAAATAGTATTCTGGTGAATATCATAACCTAAAAATCGGACTTTGGTTTGAAACAATTTAATCTTAGGAGCAGAAATGACTAGACCATGACTCTTAATGGTATAAAAGAAGGCAGTAAGATATTGATTTTGAAAAAATAAGAATATCATCTATATAAACTATGGAAAAATGACTAAATGGATTGAAAATATCATTCATTATATGTTGAAATTCACTAGGAGCATTTTTTAACCCAAATGGCATGACATTCCATTCATAGTGTCCAAATGGTGTAGTGAAAGCAGTTTTATATCTATCCGTAGGATGAATTTGAATTTGCCAAAAACCACTTTTTAAATCAAATTTACTAAAAATAACAGCTTGACTAAGTCTTTTAATCAAATCTTTTTTATTAGGAATAGGATACCTAATCCATTCTAAAACAGCATTTAAAGATTTGTAATTAATGACTAATCGAGGGACACCTCGTTCTAATTCAACATTTTTATTAACATAAAAAGCAGGACAAGACCATGGGGATTTACTCGGACTAATTATTCTATTTTTTAATAATTCATTAATTTCTTTTTTACACATTTCAAGTAATTCATGATTCATTTGAATAGGTCTAGATTTAGTAGGAATTTATTTTTCATTAAAATTTTTGATATATGGCAAAGTAACTACATGTTTTTTCCTATGCCAAAATGCAGTAGGTAAAGTTGAACAAATAGTTGATCCAAGTTTTAATTTAAATTCATTAATCTGAGAAATAATTACGAGATCAGTTAATTGTTGATCAATTCTTTTGTAATTAATTTCTTCTTTAAGAAATTTTAAATGTCTACTTAATCGATTAATAGTGTGAGAGATAGAATAATCTTTTAATTGATTTAATTCTAACATTTCAGGTAGAGATAAGAATTTAAATGTAACAGGTTGACCGAAAACATGAGTAGTTATTCCTTCACTAGATGTAGTAAATGGATATAGTAAATAGATAAATGGTGTACCTAAAATGATTTTATTAGTCATGTTTTTTACTAAAACAAATGAGGTTTTAAAACAGACATTATTGTGACAAACATGAACTTTAGGTAATTTATATTTAATATGCATTTTACTACCATTAGCAGAGGTTAATCTTTCATGACATTTTTCATAATATTTAGTAGGGAGTAAACCTTCTTGAATTCAATTTAAATCAGCACCAGTATCAATTAATGCAACAAGTTCTAATTCAAAGTTATTAATAACAATTTTAATTTTTGAATACCATTTTTTAATATAAATTTTATTAATTAGATTTAATCTTTTATTTTCAAGATTGTTTGATTGAGATTGGTGTGATCGATTATCGAATAGAAGGTTTTCAGGATTAGTATGGTCAGAATCATGACCAGATTCATTAGGAGATTCAACATTATTATCTTGGAAATTTTCTAAATTTTTATTAGGTTTTAATGTAATAATTTCGTCTTCTAAATGTTGATCTTTATTTTGTAGTTCTTTAATAGTTTGTTTAATCTGATTGATTTCTTGTTGTAAATCTTGAAGTGTAACTTCTTTTTGTTTATTCTTAAATCTTTCTAAAGTTTTAGATAGACTAATAATTGGTTTATCTTGTCTAGGTTTAGAATCAGGATTATTAATTAATAAAGATTTAAGTCTATCAGTATATTTTTTCTTTAATTCTGGATCATCTAATTTACTAATTAGTTCAATAAGAGCAGATTCTTCTTGATTTTGTTTAGTAAGAACAGTAATTTGTTTAACAGGTTTACAACAAACATCATTACATCCTAATTCTATATTATTATCAGAATCATTACTAGGTGAATGGTAATCAGATGAAGTATTCGGATTATCAGAAGAGGAATCACTAACAGATTGATTTAATTGAAAGATTTCAAATAATTGATTTTTTGATTCATCATTAATTTGAAGTTGATTAACTTTATCTTTTAATTTTTGTTCCTCGTTACACTTATTAGAATAATGACCTTTTTGACCACGGTTATAACATGTAATATCTTTATTAGATTTAGATTTTGGATGTGATTTTGACTTGTAATATTTCTTTTTTGGTTTAGTATAAAATTTATCATTTGATTTAGAAGGTGAATAGTTCTTTTTGTATTTATTTGAATATTTGTGTCTATGTTTACTATGTTTATGTGGTTTCCTACGAGAGGGTGCTACAGGAGGTAAATCATATTGTTCACAGAAATTTCCTAATTCATATTTAGCCTTGTGCTTATCTTTTTGAGTTTTTTTGACTAAGTTTAAGATCAATACACATTCTTAATCCTTCTTTTTGAATAATGCTAATTATATTACCATAGGTTAAATTATCATATTCAATTATTCCAGTAGGTTGACTAAGAACATCTCTAATTTTGTGAGTAAATAAATCAGGTAATCCATTAATAAATTTTTCTTTCCAAAATGATTTAGTACAGTCTTCTCTTAACATAACTCTAGAGGTAAAAACATCTTTATACCATCTAAAATCACTTAAGGTAGGACAGGTCAGGTTACTAAGTTGATCATGTATGCGAGAATATATATTAGTAGGAGTTCCTATAAAATGTCTAACTATTGTGTAGATTAATGTGTTAACACCATCAGGTACATAATAACCAATATGTTCATCAAAAATAGGGAGATCATTTGCATCTTTTTGATTAGCATGTAAGATCGATTCACGTTGTTCTGCAGTGAGATATTTTTCCCACCAAGATTTGAGCATACCGGTAAAACCAGAGGTTATTAAAGAAGCAATTTCAGGTTGAGAGTAATCAGAGTAATTAGTTAAATAACTATTAGCAACTATAGATAAATGATTTAATTTTTGCAATATTTGATCTTCACTTAAACCATCAATATTCCATTCATATAATTTTTTGGCAGAGACAGAAAATTGATCAGCAAGATTATTTTCTTCATATTGGAGATCAGGAGGAGTTGGTCTAGAATACCAATTTTTTGTAAGAGATGTAGGATTAGGTTTAGGATAATGCAATTTGTTGAGCTGAGTAAAGGGTTGAAATTGTCGAGCTAATTGATTAATCTCATTATCAGTTAAATCAGAATCAGATTGAGTAGAAACAGGTTCTTGTTGATTTAAAACAATAAGACCTTTGGAGGGTGAAGCTTGTTCATTGGTAGCTAATTTGGTAAATAGTTGTTCGATGGCTTTTACAGCAGATTGATCATTGGTAACTAAACTTTTGCGTTTGGAATGATCACTGGGAAGGTTTATTAAAGGTTGATCGAGAGATTGTTTAGTAGATATGGTATTAGCAGAATAATCATCTAAATTAGTTTCTATTTTATCTAATTGTTTACCAATTGTTTTTAAACATTGATTAGTATAATTATTTTGTTCAATAATTTTTTTAATTTTAGGGTCAGTGCCAGGCAACTTAAAAGGAGCGGCTGGGACTTCAGAACCTTGGCATTCAATAATTATATTAGATAGAGGTGGATGACTAGAGGTAACAGATGTATTAGGGGAAGTTTTCCATTTATGTTTTGTGATTGTATTAATCTTTTTATAATAGTTATCCATATATTCAAAGAAAGATAATTCAAAACCATATTCTACCATAAAATCATACAATTTCCTAGTTAGGCTGGATTGTTGAGCAGAATCATATTTAGCACGATAAGCATGTCTTTTAGTTCTATTTTCTTTAGATCTAAAATCAATAAGTAATTTATCTAAATCAGGAGTAAATTCTTTTTTGATTGTCATTAATTGAGGATTGATTGGATGTGTAACTTCGAAATCAGTTTGAGTAGGAGAATTTTGAGATTCTTCATCTTCTTCAGGTAAATGTGTGTGTGTTGAATAAACAGGCTTACTAATTTGAGAAGTTGTAGAGTTATCAATTCCTTTGAGTTTACTATTTGTAGTGTGACCAAGATTGAGTTGACTATTTTTTCGAAATAAAGAAGTATTAAATATTTCATCTTCAGTTTCAATTTCAGTAGGTATACTAGAAGTACTATGTCTAGAGGATTGACCTCGATTAAATTTAATGTGAACTGAACCATCAGTATATTGTTGGATATCTTGGATATCTTGAATAGAAGATTGTTGTTGATTATGTTTATAATTTTCATTATTAGTAATCCATTGATCGGGGAGAGTAATATTTTTCCATTCAATCATTTGTGGAACATTAATATGGGATTCATTATTACTACTTTGGATTAGCAGAGTTTTATCTTTTGGACTTTTATGTAAAGCTTGAACATTTAAATTGGTTTTCATACATTTATAATGAACACGATAAATTAAAGCAATATTATGAACTTTTTCTAACATATTAGTAAATGAACCATTTAATCGAATATTTAAAGTTAATGCTTTTAAAATATGTAGATCACGTAAACTGAGTGTAAAATCAGGAAAACAATTAAAATGTACTAGACCCTTATGAAGACCAGTTTCCATCATGCCCATTAAACTATCATTATAATCAATAAAGCGAGCATCTCGTAAACATAATAAAACATAAGCATTTTTTCCTTGTTGGGTTAATGGTTTAATACCAACTTGAATTAAGCCTAAATGAATAAAATTATTACCAGTTTCAAATGTCTTTTAATTAGATCAACATCAAATAATTGACAAGTTTCCCTAGGTTTTTCTAAAGCATAAATTTGTTCAATGGTTTTAACATGCAGATTAACATTAAAAGTATTCTGTAAAAAAGTAGTTTTATAAATTTCATTAACAGGTAATTTTGGTATATTCCAATTCAAATCAATTTTATCATTTTGTATTTCAACATCTTCTTCATTAATTAATAATCCTTGATTGAGTAGTGAGGGCAAAGTAGTTGATCTAGAACTGGCTGACGAGTTACTTCTAAATAATCGACTCATCTTTTGATTATTTAATCTGTATTATAGGAATCTTAATACATTAATTGTCAAAATTTATCATGTTTTTCACATACCCGCATCCATACATACCCTATTCGGAAGACCCCTAAGTCCAACACTGCCTAACCCTAAGGACTTACTCTGGACAGGGACGAAAGTGGGTGACTTAGCTAGGTGGAAAGACACAGATAGAATTTTTGACAGATTAAGATGGCCGAAAACAGAATAACTAATCAAGAAAGGAGAATGATTAAATAGAAAACAAGACTGTAAGAAACATATACAAACATAGCTTGGCTTTGATATATGTATGTGTAAGAAACATATGTATATCTATGTATCGACAGATACATACATATACATACATATATCTATCACCAGATACAGAGAGAGAGAGAGAGAGAGAGGCAACGTACGCAGATATCGCCTGTACACAGAGATTCAGATCGCACAACCAGATCGACCTCACAGCACAATGAGATCGACCACACAGCACAATGAGATCGCCACAACGAAGAGAAATCGAAGATTTGATTTCCTTTTTTTAAACAGAGCAAAAATTTGATTTTTCACGTATATATAGATCTCAAAACAAAGGGTAATACAGTCATTTAAAAATACGAAAATAAAAAACGGGACCTCTGGGTATAAAACTTAAAAAACTGTGGACCTATTAATCTATTAAAAATAAATTGGGATTAGAAGGGAAATAGATCCCCTACATAGGACTACATAGTAATTTTTCCTTTCTTATTTTTTGATTTTTTGGTTTTAGTATGGTTTTGGTAGTACATTTTTATAACATGTTAACAAATATTTTTTAAATAACAATGACTTTAAAGTATTTTCAATAGAGATGTGAAAATTGTGTATTAGTGTGTTTAACTCGTAAAATATTATAAAAACTGAACCAAATTTTATAGGTTAAGATTTATTAGTTTATTGAATGTGTGGGTGTTCTAATAATGTTAAGATGTATGTTAAATTCCATTTATATGTGTTAAATAAAATAAAATAAAAATTATTACTTATAAAAATTGTGTGTTAACCTCTCTCACCTCTCTCTATACCTCTTCTCTATGGGGGCCCATGAATAGTGTTAATATACTCATCATATTTAGGACTATTTTAGAAAGTGGGTTAAAAGTCACTTTTTAACTTTTAACCCACTTTCCTCTCTCATAAAAAAATTAAAAAAAACTTAAAAAAGTAATTTTTAACTATCTTTTCAAAATACTCCTTAAACTTGTGATGATACTATCCTCACCACCACTAACAAATCTATTGGAACTTAATTTCGGATAAGTGTTAATTGATTAATTTTTAAATAAAAGTGGACTTTAACAAGTCCATTGAAAATGTTCTTAGGGTATTTTTCAACAAAATATTCTCTCTCTTTTTTATATATATAATAAGGTGTCAAGATTTAAATTTTTGATCAATAAATGAGTAAAAAAATAATCAAGAGAGGAAGAATAACCAAATAAAGAGATGATATTACATTATCGTTAGATATAACTTTTAAAAAATTGAAGCTAATTCCAAAATTAGGCTTTGTTGCACCCAAAAAAAAAAAAAAAAAACTAATATATAAATAACAGAAAAACAAGTGAGCTCCATATTCACAACATCATAAGGGCTAAATTGGTATCATTCCATCGGAGGTTTCATTAGTATTTATATTTTCTCCCCTATAATAAATAGCAAGACACTTGAATTAACTCAACGCTTTCTTTCATTTTATAACAAGTTGATCCGATTCTCTTAAAAATAAACAAGTGAGCCCACATATGGTCTTGTTGATAATTTATTTGCTATTATTAATAGTAAAATTATTATTTTAAATTTCATTTTGACTCCTAATCTTACAAACAAACAACAACTTTCAATGGGTAGTTTTGTCCGATAAGAACAATCGCTATTAATTAGCGGATTAGGTTAGTTTGTTGCAGGCTCCTAAAATTTAAAACGGAAGTAAATCAATAGATATCTACCAAGAGTATCTGTCAGATTGGATATCTTTAACGTGATATT
Source organism: Camellia lanceoleosa (assembly GCA_025200525.1). Taxonomy (NCBI): domain Eukaryota; kingdom Viridiplantae; phylum Streptophyta; class Magnoliopsida; order Ericales; family Theaceae; genus Camellia; species Camellia lanceoleosa. The sequence goes on from JANUSC010000372.1 coordinate 103,020, forward strand.
ACATATACTAATTAGTATATTAATTAATGTATCAATTAATATTGTGATAGTATTATTAACCCTATTTATTATACAAATTATAAATATTTAAAATTTTTAAATTAAGTCACATCATCTGTTAATACACTAATTAATATACTAATCGGTACATATACCATTATTTCATCTGCAATGAATTTCTTGCTTGCTGCTAAAAAAAAAAATCTTGCTCACTCAGCAATCTCGCTCCGTTTCAATGGACATATATTTATTTAGCGAAGAAAACAGTGTTGATGAATTAGCGGAACTCAAAACCCAGAACTTAGCTATATTTTAGGACCATGTTGAGATCCGCCATGAATAATGAGTGAGTGAGAGAGAGTGTAATCAAGATCATTAGGCGAGCTCAATCAATCACACAGAGATCAAAATGGACAGGGTTGGCTTATTTTTCTTATCAATGGGAATATCATAAATGTGAGCGTGTCAGTAATAATTGAAAAATTCTTACAAATTAAATTCAAACCAATTATCAAGCGATTGTGTTAACGGCTCTTTTGCCTCAATAAAGAGGACTTCAAAATTGCCAAGTGTAGAGAAAAGAAAAATTAACAGAAGATGGAGAAAGATGATTGAGTGAACAATCGGGATAATTGAATGAATAATCAAAGTAACAATTACTTACCTCTACTCCTATACTTTGAAAATGAAGTGCATAAAATGCTTCGAAAATGGAGTGCTGAAAATAAATGATTCGAAAAGGAAATACGTAAAATAAAATGCAAGAAATATAAATGACAAGAAAAATAGAAATCAATTGTCTTTAATTTGAGTTCTAAATCTTTACAATGTATCCATGAATGGCTATTTATAGGCAAACATTTGTATGAAAAAACTACCTAAAACTACACACTCTTCTACATCTTCCATTTCGTACTCCATAATCTTCCATAACTTCCTTCAACCTTCACTTCATGCTGCATGTTCTTCACTTTGTTCTCCATCATCTTTTCACATTTCATAACTTCTCATAACCTCCAAATGAGTAGGAAGGTGCCACATGTCTTCCAATTATATAAATAATAAATAATAATAAAATTTTAAATTTATGGTGTTAACATTACCCCCTGCGCCCATTAAAAATTATATTTACTTGAATTTTTAAAGGACCGAACCAAGCACATGACTAATCTAAGTAACAAGGTGCTTTGAATAATATCAACAAAGTGCTTCGAATGATATAATAGTTGAGGTGATATTTGCTCTGAAAATTTGGAGGCATTATTTGTATGGTAAGAGATTTGAGGTATTTTCCGATCACAAGAGTCTAAAGTATCTATTTACACAGAAAGACTTGAATTTGAGACAAAGGAGATGGATGGAATTCATAGAAGATTATGATTTTGAGTTGCATTATCATCTGGGAAAGGCCAATGTTGTGGCTAACGCCTTGAGTAGGAAATCTATTAGGAGCATAGCTTGTATTGTCTTCTGGGAATGGGGGATGTTGGGTGTTCTTAGAGGGTTTAACTTGCATCTTAGTGAATCCGTCAAGTCTATAGCCTTATTTTCAATAGTTACACGACCTACACTTGTGAGCCGAGTGTTAGAAGTGCAGAGAGGTGACCTTGAGGTAGGATCCCTCCGAGAGAAGATTTCCAGTGGAAAAGTAGAAAAATGCTTGACTGTGTATCCCGACTAGAATGTGAGATACCGTGGTCGTTTGTTCGTTCCGGAGTCTTGCCGAAAGGAAGTACTTCGAGAGTTTCACCATTCACGCCTTGCGATGCATCCAGGAGGCACAAAGATATATCACAACCTTAGTCGCCAGTTTTGGTGGAGAGATATGAAGAAGGATATGGCTGTGTTTGTATCGAGATGCCTTACTTGTCAGCAAGTGAAGGAGGAGCACCAGAGGCCAGCGGATTTGTTGCAACGCTTGCCTATAGCCGAGTGGAAATGGGAGCATGTCACGATGGATTTTGTTGTAGGCCTTCTGAAGACTCAACGGGGTAGTGATGCCATTTGGGTAGTAGTTGACCGGTTAACCAAGTTTGTGCATTTCATACCTATGCGCGTGAGTGATTCGGTAGACCATCTTACCGACTTGTATATCAGGGACATAGTGAGGTTACACGGGGTGCTTGTGATGATTATTTCGGACAGAGATCCACATTTCACAGCTCGGTTGTGGCAGAGCTTGCAGAGTGCCTTGGGCACTAGATTGACCTTTAGTATTGCGTATCATCCTCAGACTGACGGGCAGTCCGAGCGTACCATTCAAATCCTTGAGAATATGCTTCGAGGGTGTGTCCTTGACTTCAAGAGTTCGTGGGAGAGGCATCTGCCCTTGGTGGAGTTTGCCTATAACAATAGCTTACAATCGAGTATTGGCATGGCACTGTTTGAAGACTTGTATGACCGACTGTGTAGGTCTCCGGTTTATTGGGCCGAGGTGGGAGATGCACCTTTGTTGGGTCTAGAGTTGGTTCGGGAAACGATGGAGAAAGTGGCACTTATTTGTAAGAGGTTGATTACGGCTCAGAGTCGTTAGAAAAGTTATGCTGACCGTAGAAGGAAACCCTTTTCTTTTAAGGTGGGAGACCATGTGTTTTTAAAAATATCACCCAGGCAGGGTTTGATGAGATTTGGGAAAAGTAGGAAGTTATCCCCTCGGTTTATTGGCCCTTTTGAGATCCTTGAGCAGATTGGGGAGGTTGTTTACCATTTGGCATTGTCGCCACAACTTTCCAGAGTGCATGACGTGTTTCATATTAGTATGCTTCGAAAGTATGAACCGGATCCGTCGCACGTGTTGGATTGGACCGACTTGGAGGTAGATGAGGATGCCTCGTATGAGGAGAGACCGATGAGAGTCTTGGATAGACGGGATCAAGTTTTGCGAGGCAAGACGATTCCCTTAGTTAAGGTATTATGGAAGCACCACAAAGTTGAGGAAGCAACTTGGGAGTGTGAATTGGAAGTCTGAGAAAAGTATCCGAACTTATTTGTTGATGTTTGAACATGTGTTGTATTGCAATTATGATGGACAGGATGTGAGAACATTGTATATGTTGTTTACATTTTGGAAATATGAGTTATTATAAACATTACATATGTTTGAGAATATGGAATATCATATGTATTATATCACTTTTGGAAGCATTGTATATGCTATGTAAAATTTTGAAAACTTGGACCTTGGTTTAAACATTGCAAATGTTTTGGGAGATTGTAAAATGTACTTTCAATTTGGGACTTGTGAATCGAGTCAATGAAAATGAGTGACCGGAGAATTGGTCATGGTGATGAACTTGTAAGAATAAACATGGTTGTGAACGGTTTAATTATTATTTTGAGCTTGATTTGTAATTTCGGTGACGAAATTCCTTAAGGGGGGGAGGTTATAGCGATTCTGATTTTGACCCGTCACTTATCGTATTCCAGACTCGGGTTGGTATAGTTTAGAATGGTTATTCATATCTTGTTTCCCTTGGCTTCCCTTTATTTTGGTTATCAGATTGTAGTTGTGCATTTGGAACAAGTTGGTTGTTTGTTTTTCCAAACCTTTGTTGCCCAGATTTTGGCTCTTCCACTCGAGCGGGCATTGTTGCGCTCAAGCAGGCTTCACAAATTTTGCTCCTCTGCTCGAGCAGTCATTCTTTCGCTCGAGTGGGATTTGTCAACTCTCAGTATTTTTGCAGACCTGCAAATACTAGATGAGTGTGTTCTACACTCGAGCGACGTTTCCTAGGCTCGAACGAGTGGATGCTCGAGTGTCCCATTTCATGCTCGAGCGGGGTCCTTCGTCTACAAAACTTCTGAAAGTGTGTATTCCACGCTCGAGCATCACTTCTCGCACTCGAGTGGAACTTTGTGTCTGACGCTCGAGCGTCACTTTCTACGCTCGAGCGGACTGCATGTATAACAATTCGTGAATATGATGTTTTTGTTCACTTTTTCATTTCTCACTCTCTCTGAAACTTTTCAAAAAACCTAAGTCTTGAGTTTCTCTCTCTAAAATTCACTTTCTCTCTTTTATTTCATCTAGATCCATTGGGATCTTCACCGTAGTGCCTTTGAGATAAAGGTAAAGCGTCTTAAGATCTTCATTTTGATCCGAATAGAAGTGGATTTCGGTGTTCTTGGAGTTTTCATTCTTGCTTGGCTGGTCTTCTCTCTTTGAGGTAGGGATTTTCTACACTTTAATATGATTTTTAACTTAGTTATTTGTCAATTGTGTAACGATGGTGGGATTTGGCGTAATGTAAACAAACCTATGGTTTGGGTTTATTTTGAAAAAGAGGGGTTTTTGGTGAATGAGAAGGAAATGATTGTGAGCTTTGAAAATGATGTTGTTTGGTGTCCAAATGGTTGATTTTGGTACGTGAATTGATATTTTGAAAATGGGAGATTTTGTCCTAAAATGATTATCATAATTATTTTGTATAAATAATTGAAATTGGTGTTGTAAACATGAAATTGAGCGAGTATTGGAATAGATGGTGAAATCGAGTATGTAATACTTCGCATCTTTGGAAATTTTGAATAAATTATCTGTCTTAAGATTGTATAGCTGTTTAGAGATATCTGTGTTGGGCTATCGGTGGAAGATAGCTTTGTGTGTTGTAGAACTTGCATGAGGATTAGATAAATTGAAACTAATCCATAGTTGATTATCATTGAATATGATTCTATCCAAATACATTGTATATGTATAATTATTTGGAAGGAGAAAGGGGATGTACTTCATGTGTGATTATGTTTTTATATACATTGGATATGTATGATTGTTTGGGAGGAGAAAGGGAATGGACTCCATTGTTTGGGAGGAGAAAAGGGATGAACTCCGTTATAATTAAGTTAGCCGGAGTGTCCTAGGTGAAAGTCCCAAAATTTATACATAGGTACCGATCCCGCTGATGAAATATTCATAAAATGGCAATTGGATGTATTAATTGTGAAATTGCTGAATCATTGAGTTGTAGTCTCATTTGGGTTATTGCAAAATAATGAAGTTGGCTCATGTATTGAAATTGATTGAAAGAAAATGAAATGGAATATGGACTTGATATTTTATGACTATATAAAAATGCGAATGTTTTATCCCTAGCATTGTAGACGCATATTGCACTTATATCTTTGTTAAACTTCATATACTGTGTTAGATTGTTCCTACTAGCCTGTGGCTCACCCTATTTGGGAAAAACACTTTCAAGTAATGATGACATGCCTCCACCAAGGCAATAGCATTTGAGGGACTTTTGGGGAAGCAAGAGCTTCTTGTTTTGTTTCACTTTTTGTATAGCTTAGGACTTAAATTGTATAAGCTAGTCTCACTTTTGTTGTAACCAAGCCAAGGCCTGAAAAGGTGTAAGCCTATAGGGCATTTATCTATGTTAAACTCTTTTGTACTATTAACTCTATGAAATGAAAGTACGTTACACTATGATTCATGTGGTTATCTATTAATATTTCGGTTGAATCTATGGTTATATTTTGCGGACGTTACATTGAAACTTTTCGAAGTAGGTTGATGTTGCTTGCACTTAGAATCATTCAGAACCTCATATTTTCATGATTCATCTTAACAAGATGTTACATATGCTAGCTATTATGGACTAATAACATGCTTCGAAGGTGGTATAGAGGACTAAAAATCATCCTTCAAAGGTCGAAGGTGCCGACAAAGGATGAATTACATCCTTGGAAATACTCGACAAAGCTTCGAAGGTTCACAACCACCATTATTATTTCTTTGAAACTGTTGTTGATGCAAAATGGAGTGCTTCGAAACTTACAAAATTATGGCAAAAGGGCTTTCGAAGCAACTTTTGGCCAACATTGTGGTTATTCAAATTTTGTATGTTCTAGTTCACACATAATTAATGAAAATATTAATTTTGTGCTTCGAACCAATTATTAATTCTCTGAAGACACCAAAATCGTTGTTCTTCGAACCAACTTTTGTAGAATACTAGTTACATTTTCATGTAACAAATGGCTATAAAAATGTTTATTGATAAAGCCACTAATTATCATGCCAAAAATAAGCAATATTTGACAATTAATTAATTTTCATTCTACATATATTTGAAGGGAGATACACATTTCGAAGGCCTTCTCGTCCCATGTTACATTTCAAAAGTGTTTATTGATGACAAAACCACCATTTGAAAGTCAAATATGTTATTAAAGGATCAAAGTCGTCCTTCGAAAGTGCTCACGACATCTTTTCGAACCAAATCCAAAGAGTTGGATTATTATGAAATTAGTTTGGCATTTTAATTAGCCATTAGTGGCTATAAAATGATATTTCAATGAATATATATAACATGACAACCATTTATCCTTTGTGTTAGACTTATTTCTTTTGATGATTTATCTAATTATGTTTTAATTTATTTGAAAGAGAAAAATACAATCCAAAATTTATTTTGATGATTTATTTGAAAGAGAAAAATAGAATCAAAATTTATTTTGTCCCATTATTTCTCACCTAAACCTTTATCCTAAATGTTGTTAGAATGTATTTAATATTTGATTAAATCAGGAGTTCAAACAACCCACAACAAAGGTTCAAACAGCCCACAACAAAGGTTCAGACAGCCTAGCACAGCAGCAGGCCAAAAGGTTCAAATGGAAGATATTCAAATTAGTAATGATGGAAGTACAATGGCTATAAAATGGCTATAAAGGTTCAAAAGGTTCAAAAGGTTCAAGTGGAAGATATTCAAATTTGTAATGATGGAGTGGAAGATATTTAAATTGGTAATGATAGAAGTATAACGGCTATAAATGGCTATAAATTCAAATGACTACAACGGTTATAAACGACTATAATTTTCATTATATATACTAAAGCCTCTAATGTAAACAAGTTAACAAAAAAATCCTGAAAATATTCTTTTGATCTATAATCACTCACATTTATTCTCAGAAATTATACACTGAGCCTTATAGTTTTAAGCTCATCTTTCCTGTGTGAGATTTACAGAAAAATCAAAACTTCATTTTATATATTTATCTTTGAGAGATATTTATTGTAAGCTTTCTTTGAAAGCAAAAATACCATTTTATCTTGTAAAAGTATTGCAAACACTATATTCTTGAAATCTTGAGAGTGATTATGAATCACCTAAGATTTGCAAGGGTTTGGGCTTGTGAAGTCTATGTAAAATCCATGGAGGATTGCTCCATTTATAAAGAGGTTCCTAGTACCCCTGTGAAGTTAGAAGATAGTGGAAAATTTCAAGTGAAGTTTGAGGAGTGGATGTAGGCTGAGTTGAAATCGAACCACTATAAATTTGTTTGCCTCTCTCTCTCTCTCTTATCTCTTTATTTTATTTAAATTGCTGTAACTATATTTCACATTTTCACTGTGCTAAAATCATTAACTAACATAGTTATTAGAACACTTGTTTTAATTATTTTTATTTCATTAACTATATTTATCTATTGTGCTAGTCATAATTTTTATTAGGGTATTATTAATTTTTAATTGTAAAAACCTAATTCACTCCTCTCTTAGGTTGTCTTTTGGGTAACACTTTGAAAAGAGGTTTAACAGCCCTCACTTGTTCTTAATAACATGCTTCGAAGTGCTTTGGGACATATTTCGAAGGTAACCACAAAACCAAATGGTGATGGTTTTATGGATCAACAAATAATCATATTTTTTGCCCAATATATTGCAATAACGAAATATTATTTGTTAGCCATTCCATCAAAGTCAACGTTTGATGTAATCCACAAATCCAAAATGGATTTTGAACAACAAAAGTCATTGTATAGTATGACCATGAAAATTCGTACTTTTTAACACTTTGAAAAATGTCAAAATTTTTGAATTCATGAATAGTGTCTTGTTCATTATTCTTGACCATATTTGGTTTAAAAACATGACTTTCGCCGAATTGATTTTCATAATTATTTGGCAAAGTGGGTTATTTTTCCATGTTAGCCATTAACGGCTTATGAAAATCCCCCATAGGTATGTTATTTTCATGACTTGACTTTTTAAAAATTAGTTTTTTGACCCCCCGAGCCATGCGTGGAACATCATTCTTAGCCAAAGTTGGCTCAAGAACATACTTTTTCGTTATGTTAATTTCATAATTTGACTCTTTAAAAACGAGCTCTTGAACCTCCCGAGCCATTGATGAAATTATATTTTCACTAATTTCAGTCACAAATGACTTGAAAACATTTTGTAAAAAACCCCACAAAATTTGGTCATTAAAGACTTGACAAAAAGAGTTGATAACTTGTGTCTCCATCAACAAATTTCCATATCAAGTTGATGAATTACTCCAATTAATGGTGTATTTTTTCTTCTACCAAACAATATTGTAATGGATGGAAGTTTGTTTCATCAAGAAGATGGATCTCTTCTTAAAGATTCAAAATTTTTTGTTCACGCCAAAAGATTTCATCTAGGCTATTTAGAATGGATGAATTCAATTTATTTTTCATTTCTTACACTTGACGTCCCAATAGGCGTGCCAAAAATTGTTGGCTTATTTTTCCTACGAAGGCAAATATCATAAATGCGAGTGTGCCTGTAAGGATTGAAAAATCTTTACAAATTAAATTCAAGCAAATTATCAAGCGATTGTGTTGACGGCTCTTTTGTCTCAATAAAGAGGACTTCAAAATTGCCAAGTGTAGAGAAAAGAAAAATTAACAGAAGAAGGAGAGAGACGGAGAAAGATGATTGAGTGAACAATCGGGATAATTGAATGAACAATCAAAGTAACAATTACTTACATCTACTCTTATGCTTTGAAAATGAAGTGCATGAAATGCTTCGAAAATGAAGTACTGAAAATAAATGCTTCGAAAAGGAAATGCGTAAAATAAAATGCAAGAAATATAAATGACAAGCAAAATAGAAATCAATAATCTTTGATTTGAGTTCTAGATCTTTACAATGTAGCGATGAATGACTATTTCTAGGCAAACATTTGTAGGAAAAAGCTAGCTAAAACTACTCACTTTTCTACCTTCTCCATTTCATACTCCACGCTCTTCCATAACTTCCTTCAACCTCCACTTCATGTTCTATGTTCTTCACTTTGTTCTCCATCATCTTTTCACATTTCATAACTTCTCATAACCTCCAAATGAGTAGGAGGGTGCCACATGTCTTGCAATTATATAAATAATAAATAATAATAAAATTACAGATTTATGGTGTCAACAAGAAGATCCATTGCATCTTGCTTCAAGATCATTACCTATAGTAGCGATGCCATCGATGAAAACGATGATATCAATGCTTTTGAGGTATCTCTGATCTACAGTTTAATTTTTTAATTTTTTTTACCCTCTATGTTTGGTTGCTGGGAAAATGTCGGTAAAGGAAAGTGATTAGAATCTTGAGTATTCAATGTTTAAGGGATTTGACGGCATTTGTATTTGAATGTGATGTTTTTGGCAATTTTTTGAAGGTTTCACAAATATTGGGATTGAGATAGGACCTTGATCCGCATTTGAATTGGCCCCAAGTGATTTGATGCTTTTGATCTAGCGAAAGCTTTTTCCCCTGGTTATTATACAGTTTAGGATTGCTCTTCTAAGTTACTTACTGTTTGTTTAAATTGATGGGATGCAAAGTAAGACATTTTTAGGTATGGAAGTACAAGCCTTCAAGTTCAAATTCATGACTTCATGTCCATTAGCTGACAACAATTTAGCATATTTTTGCATGTAACTTGCATAATCTTTGCCACTTAGGCATGTAATTGGCAACAAATTAAAGTGGATATTAGACTATGGAAGGACAGAAGCTATGTATAGAACTGTTGCATATGAATATCAGGTTGAAATGGCAACATTTCACTTGAGTAATTCATTTACTAATTTTGCATTGAGTTCTGCCAGTAACAGCCTCCTTATTATTTGTGTTGCGTTAAACACACAAATTACATGCTATTATGCTCTCAATCTTAAGACCTGTGGTTCATTTATTGAAAGTGTCATAGTTAATAAACTTGGCCTCCAAAATGCTAGTGGAGGCATTATACTCTTGTACTATGCTAATTCATATATCTTACACACAAATGAAGACGGAATAAGAAAGAGTACTTGTATGGTATAGAAAAACACGGTAGTACCAAGTGATACCTGATTAAAGTAATGACATGCAAAGCTGATTCTTCATTTTTCTATGAATTATGTTTTTTACTTGCATGTTTAGAGTTACATTCTATATTAGTAGACTTCTGTTTATATTGTATTTCTTTTCTTGATAAGAAAACCTAGACATTTCTTCTTGTTATGGAAAACAAAAAACTAGCAGTTTATATAGTTAATGCTCTCTCTCTCTCTCTCTCACGTGTGCACACAAACAACAAAACAAACAATTGATTGCTTGTTTGCCACCAAAAAAAAAAAAGTTGTTTCTTAAACACTGCATTGCATTTAATAATGAATGGAATATAGAAATTTGTTTTTATTTAACTACAAATACATTAAGTGCCTTAAAATGTCGTATGTGATGGTCCTAGAGAGACCAACATCTCGTGAGGGTGTTTATAACACACAGAGTTATGTCTGGAGTAGAGCGAATTTTTTTAGCACCTTTGCAATGGATCCAAGCCACCTATTTATACTTGTTGAGCCACCCATTCACCAAGGGATGTGGTTCTTGAAAAGGTTGCAACAACAGTGAATGGATACATCATACAAACCCTTTGCGAGAGACGCATTTCGTGTTTAAATGATTTTAAACTGTCACAACCACCCTATGTGGGAAAGGCTTCTCACCACCCAAGTGGAGTGATAGGGTGAAGGGAGGTTCACCTATATTGTGGTGTGATCAACCGCATTGTCCATTAGCCTGGTCTATAAAATCATTCTCAGGGAGGAACAAGGGTTAGAATTTTGATGAGGAAAGTTTTAATTAATTTAAAACTGGGAAATCATGTAATATCCATCTAAAGATGGGCGAAATTAGGTTCCATCTCTCTCTCTCTCTCTCTTGAATGTTGTTGTTGGAATTTTTCTATAGAGCAAGGGTTCAAGCGACAAACATGGATGGAGTTTTCAGAAGATAGCTGCCAGGCATCGAGTGCTAAGCAACATTGTAATTTCTTTGAATAAGGATGGCCCAGAAACTGCTACTGTCAAGTTACAAACTCGACCCAACACAGCTTTTCAAGAGAAAACCTCTGCAATGGGATGGACAAATGAGAAACCCCGATTGTCGACTTCAGCGAATTTGAAATTGTCTGATACCAGAGTTGCCACAGAGAATGACACAATGCATGATGTAGACCCAGATGAATCTGCTATAGTTATCATCCAGGCTGCTATCAGAGGATTTTTGGTATGAACTTTTTTCCATTTTAAGATTTTAGAATTTCAGTCAAATAGCAACTTTAACTTCTTCCCTGCCTAAATGTGTTTACCAGGCTCAGAGAGAATTGCTGAAGCTTAAGAATGTAGTTAAGTTGCAAGCCGCTGTACGTGGGCATTTGGTTCGGAGGCAAGCTGTGGGAAGTCTACACTGTCTTCAAGCCATAGTCAAAATGCAAACCCTTGTTCGTGCTCGTCAATCTCGCGTCTTCTGACGGGAAACTAGATGGGAATCATGTGAAAGACGATCACAATTCAAAGCTCTTGGTAATGCTCTAATTTGGGTCAGTGACCTGCCTTGGGTTGCCTCTTGTCATGTTCAAATGTTTTGACTGGAGATCATACACCAGCTATCAACTTGAGACATCACTCTTTGCCAAATTAGATTCACTATTGATTGTGAGATGATAAAAAAATTCTCCAGGATATCTGATGCTCGTTACTTGCTGAAGGATACAGTGTACCAAAATGTGTGCACAGCAATGCAGACATTTAAGTACATCAATTATTGCACTCACGTGCAATATCTTGAATAGATATAGGGAGCAAGCTAATTTGACATCTTTTAGTTCATTTTGATTCGAAGGAAAAACTCATCTTTGTTATCCATCTTATATTTTATCTTGTTTTCCAATAATTAGTTTTTGATGAATTGTAGGCTGAGCGAAAGTGCTTTAATTAGTTAAGACTTTCAAAATCGTTATCTAATTTGAAAATGGAATTGAGGAGCTCAATATATAATAGTACTGAATTGTCAGTTGAGTGAATGTTCTGAAAGTACTTGAGACAGTCCTCAAGATGAGGTTTTAGGAAATGCCTATGGATGTTGATCAAGGTTCTTAGTAATGAATGTCCATAAAGCAAAGTCTGACCTATGACTTTTCCCCCTTTTATCCTGTGAACCTTTGGATCTGTATTTCTATATTAATTTTCATTTCATGAAAGCGAGGTTAGTAGCTTTTCATGCTTCGACAGATCATCTTTGAATATACTTGATTGCACAAATAGTTTTTGTTGCAGCCTTCACCTTCAATTATTATGTCTGATTGTCCATCTCTTGTTTCAGGAAAGGGGAGACTTATTAGCCAAACCAAATGTAAGGTGCACTTCCATTGAGAAGCTGCTTAAGAACAAGTTTGCTCATCAGGTAAAGGAAATTCTATCTTTTTTCTCCATTGACCTGCAACTATGTTGCAGGTGATCAATCTCACAATGCATTTTTTGAACTGAAACCAATTTTGAGCTACTGGAGTCAACACCAAGGACCAAACATATCCACGTTAAGTGTGATCCTTCTAGATCTGATTCATCTTGGAGATGGTTGGAGAGGTGGATGTCTTTTTCATCAATGGGAGTTGAACATCCACAGAAACCAGGGTTAAGAATGGAGCAACGTGAGGAGGACAAGGTTGAGTGTTCTGGCTGTGAAATGGAAACTGAATTTCCATCTGGAGATTGTGAGTCAACAGATTTGAAGGCCACTATCAGGGAAACAGTAGTGCCTTCTAAAGGCAAAGATACTTTAATGACTTGTGATGCTGACAACGTTGTCTTTCAAGCATGTGAACCAGCCTCATCTACTATGAGTGATAATCTGGAGCCACCTCAACCTGAGAACTCAGGCACATCAAATTTAAAAGAGTCATTGGATTTGCTTCCTAATCAAACTAAGCAATCAGATTCGATTTCTCAGATGGAGCTTAAATCCAATACTAGTAAGCCTGAAATGGAGAATGAACATTCTGCATGTTCTGTGAGAAGTCTTGCTCCAGAACAAGTGAAGACTGAGGGGAAGAAGTTTGTGTTTGGAATGAGAAAGGCAACTAACCCTGCATTTATTGCTGTTGAGTTGAAATTTGAAGAGCTGAGCTCAACTGCTAATTCTGCAAGATCAACCAGTACATACAGTCAAGATGTTGGAGTCGAATCAAACTCAGATGCAGTTTCATATGCCATGGACAATGCAGTCAGCACTACAAGAAATTAGTCTTTTAGGGACTAATATTTAGGGACAAATTAAATTTGGTCGCTAAAATTAATCTTTTGGGGACAAATTTAAACTTATGATAATTTACATATAAGATTGTAAAAATGACTATTAGTATTCTCACTTAATGTTTACATAATTTTTTTAGACCAATAAATTTGGTTGCTAATATATTTTTACTATCTTTAGGGACCAAATATTTTGGTCATTATCAATTAAAAACAATTTGAGACCAATTATTTTCATCATTTAACACTTGAACAGTCGGGACCTCACTTCACTTCAGCCCTAACTTGCTCAGTCTCTCTATCAACAGGTTTGCTCAATCTTCAACCTTAAAGTCTGAGATCCAAGGCAGATTGGGAGCTCAATCTTCTTCAAATTTTGGTGTCTCTCTCTCTCTCTCTCTCTCTCTCTCTCTCTCTCTGTAATCGACCTGTAAGAGCTCCAATTCGAACTTTCAATTACTGTAATCGATCTCCGTAATTGACCTGTAATAGCTCCAATTCTTTACATAGATTGAATTTGTTTGTGTTTCAATCTATGTTTTGCATCCACAATGCAAACTAATGCGTTACATAGATTGAACTTGTTTGTGTTTCAATCTGTGTTTTGCATACACAAAGCAAACAAAAAAACAAAACAAACTAATGCATGTTTCAATCTATGTTTTACATAGATTGAAGTTGTTTCTTATCTTAATGCGTGTTAGAATTGAAGAATTCTTTACAGAGATTGAACTTGTGTGTGTGCGTACATGTATGTCTAATCTAATGCGTGTTGGAGATGAAGAACTGTAAAACTGTCCTGCTACAAACTCTTCTAGTCTCTGCTGCAAAATTGTCCTAGCATAAATATTGTCAAAACTGTTTAGCAACAAAATGGAAGATGATTTTATTGAAAAATTTAGGATAATTGATAATAAACCTGAATATGCACATTGATGTCTATGGAAATTGTCAACACACTAAATCCTAAACCTTCTAACATGATTGATAATTGTCTCTCCTTGTGCGAATTTTACAGGTTGCATCCCTTTGGTAACAGGATCACGCAGGACCTTTTCAATATTTTGTTACCTAGGTAATTTTCCATGTTAATGTCTAGTGACTTTGGCTAAAAACTTTAATATGTGAACCTTGAACTATCATGTTACCTTTCTTTGTTATTGCCCTGATTTATAGAAAGTATGATTGCCTCAGACATTATTGAAGTAATATGGAAAATATCCTTTTTGTGGTCTTGATGGTATATATAATATACGGAACCTGCCATTTTATAGGTAGATATTCCTGATATTTGTGAGACCTTAAACTTCTCTTTCCCCCCATTCTTTTAATAAGTCTGGTGGCTACATATTACATCTTGAAGTTGCCAAATCTTTCATGTTCATGGCAATACTCTAGCAATCAACATTGGTAATATATATATATATATCAAGCAGTAGCCATTGGTGCCATTTGTACATGTAAAAACCAGAAACAATGGAGTTACATAAACCAGAGAGAAATACCATCTAAAGCATCTGGATACAGAAACAGGGGAGTTATAATTGCAAAAGAAAGAGAGCTTTGATTGGGACAGAGGGCTGGGAAAGCCTTTTGCAAACCCATTTTCCCACCAGCACACACAAAAATACACCCACATGGAGAATGCCAATTAATGGCTAAAAACAAGGACTCAGGGTTGGTTTAATGAGTGACCTTTGGTTTGATGAGTGACATTTTAGTAATTTTCAAAATTTTGGCCGTTTGACTCCATCTCTTTTACTCAAGGCTTTCAATTATTTACTTTCAAATAAAGTGTTTCTCATTTTAATCTTAATTTGATGTCATCTTTGTTATCTCTAGAGGAGACTGTTGAGGCTCTCAATTTGTTTTTGAAAATAACAAATGGAAGATGGATCCATGGGGTCATTTTACCACACTGAACATAAAATAACTTGCATGTAAAATGTTTTACATGGTCTCAATGTACATCCGAACACCAAAAATTATAAATAAATAAAAATTAAAAAATTGGGTAAAATCTTTTATTTCTAAAAAAATGGAGCATCAATGTCAATGTTTTTCCAGATAAAGTTTGTTATTACTTCCAGACTTCATCCTGGCTGTATCACACTGCAACATCTAATATCTTTATAAATTAGCTTGGGCCAATCACAATTAGTTGTCTCTTATTAATCTATTTCAGTAGGGTTCAATTTTTACGCCAATCTGTTCATGTTTTCATGCTCACTTAAATCCCTGTGCAGGAGAAACTTTGCAGCATGCTAAAAGGTGTATTAAAAAGCAAGCCTGATGTTGATGTTGTGAAACTTCAAAAATCAGGTGGTGTTGTATCCAGGAATTCAAAAGTCCGTCAGAAGTCTAGGAGCTACAGGATAAGGGTAAACAAAAACCTTTCTGGTTATTAAATAGGAACTTGATTGTTAATTCTTTATTTGCTAATCATGAATTGCCTGGCTTTTAGCTTTTTTTGTTTGTCTCCTTAGTACACTAGCTAAATCATGCTGATATTGTTTATCAATCATGGTTGGTGCCCCGAATATGGGGGGCACTAATGCCCCGAAATTCTTAAAATAGAAAAACAGTTAAGGCAAAAAAAAAAAAGAAAAAAAAAACAATTACCCAAAATAGAAATTAGGGGCATTAGTGCCACAAATCATTTCTCATTGTTTATTCCAGGAATATTTTTATGGCGTTGTAAATAGTGAAATTTTCAGGTGTTGTATCATCAATTTAATACAGAAGAGCAATTGGCCGCCTTAGAAGCTGAAAAGATGATCCTAGAAGAGAGAAAGAAACTGAAAGCAGTAGGAGTTATAGGAATTGGATGATTCAGGTATATAATCATCATTTTGGTGAAGATGATTGATGACTTGATGAAGCTGAAGAGAGCTGTGGATGAAGTTATTTTCAGAGAATTTGGAGAGCAAACTGAATATTATTATTTTATGATTTTGTATTGTCATATTGTATTTAAAGGGGTTTTATTTATTTATTTTATGGAAAATTAAAAAATGAATGCTCATTCACATTATGGTATATATTTTGAGAATGGTGATGGATGATGATGGATGATATAGGTTTGGTTTGAACAGAAGTCAAAAAATCATTAATTATGATTTTTCATTTTTTTTTCAAAAAAAATGAAATGGTGGCGTTTTTCTTAAAAACGTCGCGAAATGTTGTCATTGTGATGTCAGAGATAACTCCTTTAACGTGTATAGTTAACGGCTGTAAAGAATTAGCGGCGTTTTAGAAAACGTCGTCTAAAGTCTTTAGTGGTGTTTTTTAAACGTCACAAAGATACAGCGACGGCCGCATCATCGACGAATTTTATAAACGTCGTTTTATCTTTTTGCGGCGTTTTTCTAACTTATAGCAACGTTTTATAAACGCCGCTAATTCCCGATTTTCTTGTAGTGTATGTATGCATGCACTACAAGATATTAGTTATTTAGAGACTAAATTTTAGAGACCAATTAAATTTGGTTGCTAAAAATAATCTTTTAGGGACAAATTTAAACATATGATAATTTATTTGTAAGATTGTAAAAATGACTATTAATATTCTCACTTAATATTTACATAATTTTTTTAGACCAATAAATTTAGTTGCTAATATATTATTACATCTTGAGGGACCACATACTGTCGTTATTATCAATTAAAAACAATTTGAGACCAATTATTTTCATCATTTTAACCATTGAAAAGTCGGTACCTCACTTAACAGCCCTAACTTAATTTATTCTTCACCATTGCCTATGTTCTGATTTTCAGGTTGCCATTTTAGTTGAATATGGTGAACCCTATACATAATGTATTAACTTTTGTTACATAAATAAAAGTAAGATATAAAAATAAATCTAGGAAAAAATATCATTTGAGATTCATTTGAATATCTACTGTACCATGATCAGCTCTAAGCATCAGCTAATGTTTTAAAAGCCAGTGTACTTTTACATCTGACTTGTCATGATATGAGAAATGTAATCACACCAAATCCACTTTGAACCTGATTTCAAGTTGGGAGAAACTTACCAAGTTAAATTAATCAGATTCCACTAGGAGATTTGGATAAAAGTATGTCTTGCATAGAGACTTAGAGCAAGAACATATTACCAAGCTTTACTGCCACCAAAAAAGGTGTAAGGGTGTAATCAGATTCCACTAGGAGATTTGTAGGATCACTGGGAATCCATTGGGACCGTGGTCTGATAAATTCACCACCAAGTTGGGGATCGTCACTAGGCCAATTGCCCCACAAAATGTGCCTAAGTGGAAATTTATTAGCCCCGAGGATAAAGAAACGCTAATTGCATACCTTCGAGTAAAATAGTTTTTTTTTAGTCTGGTTTAATATTCCCTTTTAGTTTATGAATTATGTTGCTTAATATTTTGAAGTATTTAATTTTATTGGTATGGCAGGAAGGTTTCATTTTTAGTAATGAACCTTATGCTATTGCTTTTATTCTTGGAATGATGAAACTCCAGTACAAGAACTATCGCTTTAATCTACGCCAACATTTTAGAAGTTTCCCTACGATGGAATTAGCCCTTGCAAACCCACATGAAGATATCGAAAAAGAGGTGTGGCGATACCTATGTCAATTATGGGATGATGAGAAGTACCAGGTAATTGTTGAACACACTTGTAATGCACTTGCACACACTTGTGGCTGCTGCTGTTACTAAGCATTTGGGCACATAGACTTGATTTCTTTTGAATATATTTTTACACTTTGTGTAGGAGAAATGTCAGAAAAACAAGGAAAATCGGTTTGAGCTTAAAGTCCTCCATACTGCTGGCTCAAAGGCATTTAAAAAGGTGCAATACGATGAGGTAAACAACTGACCTTTAAATCATAGGGTCTACATGGCACTTTTTTTATTTCCTTTATTTGGTGATGTATGTACTCCATAGGGTACTAACTATAAAGGTTTTGACAGCAAGACAAGGATGGAAAGGAGCTTGGACTTGTTGATTTGTATCACAAGACACACTTTAGTCAAAAAAGGCAAGCATGGGTCCATAATGAAGCTGAAATTAGATATGTAAGAATTTTCTAATGTTAAATATAAGTATTTTCCTGTTAATGATTACTTGCCTAAGGCATTAGTAGTGAACATAAAAAAAACTAATGCTATATATATAATGGACAAGTAACTTCCATGTTAGGAAATGGTTTGAGAATTTATCTTTTGGGTTCATTATCACTTGTTAGTAAATCTTGTGGGATTTGGAAATCTTGGTTTGTTTGTGTTGATTATTTGCAGTGTTTGGAGGATATGCTTTCTACTACTTGAATGTGAAACTGTTGGTGCCTCACCAAACATGAGTTGCATTAATGTTTGAGTTAACTTTCTTTTGGGAAGGAGCTCTGACTAGTTTTCTAATTTCTTGTGCTGGTAGTGGGCATATCATGTAACAAAAATATTTTAGGGCAATAGTGAAGTAGATCGAAAAACTTGTTTCAACATTAATATGATATTGTTTTTTGGTATTGTGCAGTGCCAATGATAGAAATGTGAGAATTGAAAAATGATTAGTCCCCAATTTGTCAGTGGAAAGACATGGGGACCATGCCTTGTCTTTACAGAGATCAAGGTTTAATATTAGACAATAATGACATTTAAACCTCAAATTGTTTGAGTTTTTATGATGCCTCAGCCTAAATCTGGTCATTTAGCTGGAATAATCTGCTAATGTTTCAAAATGTTGTAGAGTTTTGAATTTGTGGGGCCTGTTCAGGTAATTTTCTCTCCAACTTTCTCCGAGAAAATGAAATCGATTCGGTTTGGTTTAGTTTAGTTTTTATTTGATCTGTTTTTTATATAGATCGATCATTGAATCAACGATCACGCTTTGAAGAGATCAAGGACGACTTATTTTACTGGTTCTTGTCGATCTACATATATGCTTGACGCATGGTTTGGATTCTTGAAATTAACTCAAATCGCTTTCGATTTTGGTGGTTATGGAGAAGATCCAGAGGTATTTTGAGTTAGTATAGATCTTGAATGTTAATGTTTTAGAATTGGCTTAAGTGGATCGAGTAATCGTAGTTGAACTCACTGCTGATAAATTTCCTATGGAGACTCTTCTTGTTGCTCAAAGATCGTAATCAATACTACTGAGAAGCGGTAGAGCAGGGCATCAGAATCAATACTACAGTAGAAGCAGCAGGGCTCATAATGGCCCTGCAAGATTTGGATCCCCTGCTTCGATAGGTTTCAAAGAATCACCCTCGCCACCCTCCAATATTTATTGTCTCTCCCCCCGGTAACCGAGAGAGAGACAGACATATATACAAATCTCTCTTGGTAGAGGTCCATATATGATTGCTAATTTATTATGTCACAAAACAATTGATCCCATAAATTAGAGATAGCTTGTTCTGAGATAACGTGCTTTTCCATTATTTGTAACTTCTTTGATTATGAATGACTATTGATTATTTAATGAGGTTATGTTGTGTTGATTCTTCTTATTTGATTCTTCTTTTTGAATTTTGGGTTGCAGGGATGTCCAAAGGGTGTCACACCTAAGTACAACTTGAAGCCTCTTGTGCCAAGGCTGTCTGATATAAAGCCTGATATTGATGTTGAGAAAATGTTTTTCTAGAGATTCTCTTTGAAGAAACTATTGCTATTCTTCATTTGAACTGTTACTATTTTGATTTGAATTTGGAAACTTTCAGTTTTAATTTTTGTAAAATTTTACTTTCTACATACTCATTATGGTTTGGGAATAGAGTGCCTTTGATGTGTGGATGTTTAATATGATTGGATGACATTTAATTGTGTGCATTTTTAGCTATGAGATTAAATGAATACAAAATTCTCAACTTCAATTTTTAGCGACGAAAATGTGTTGTAGAGAAAGTTATATGTTTTTTAACGACTAAATATCATTGTCATTAAAAATGTCATTATTTTGTTTTTTGCGACCAAATTGGGACATTTTATGACGAAGTATTAGCGACCAAATGTTTAGTCTGGTAAAATCAAACATTTTGTGACATTATAAAATTGGTCGCTAATTGTTATTTTTAGTGACATTTTCAAAAGTTCGTCGCTAAAGACTTTTCTGGACGCACTTTTAGTGACTTTTTTAGTGACGAAATTAATTTTGTCACAAAAGCTATTTAGAGACCAAAATAATAGTTTTAGGGACCAAAATAATTGGTCGCCAAAAGTCTTATATGTTGTAGTGCAGGACAATGGAGATTGGCCTGGCAGAGAACTCAGTTTTGCATACCTCTAGAGTTAAAGTTGGTGGCTCTGAATGTGGGACAAAACTTTCTATTACTTCCACTCTTGATTCCCCAGAAAGTTTTGAGATTGGAGCTACGGGTGTTGAGCTGGAAGCCATATTTTCTAAGAAAGGGAATAGCAATCCTGATATCACTAGGACCCTGGATATTGAAGCCAATGGTGTGACCACCATCCCAGGATCCGATTCATCCTATTCCATCTTGGTGCAGCCAGAGAAACTTGATGATGTTGATGGTGCTAATGACAAACCTGTCATTTACATTACGGTAGATTCCTTTACAGAGCAAATTAATGTACAAATCAAATCGGGCTCGAGACGGGTCATAAAATGTACAAGTCATCACCAAGCATCTTCAAGAAGCCATATGACAATCCTTGAATTCGTGTAACACCTTTCGTATCGAAAACTGAGAGGACTAAAAGTGAAAGAGGTTCATCTAACCAGAAACGTAGGTCTAACCATGATTCTGTCACAAGGAGCAGTTTGGAACAGTTACCTAAAGAGAATAAAACTGGGAAGCAATGCAATTCTTTTGGTTCAAGGTGACCTGATTATGTTGATCAGGAACCAAGAGATAGTAATAGTAGTAATTCTCTCCCAAGTTACATGCAAGTGACAGAATCTGCGAGAGCCAAAGCTCTAGTAACTAGCTCCCCGAGATCAAGTCCAGATGTGCAAGACAAGGACATTTACATTAAGAAGAGACATTCATTGCCTGCTTCAAATGGAAGGCAGGGATCTCCTCGTATCCAGCAATCTATGTCTTAGGCACAGACGGGTGCTAAGGGAAATGGTCATCTTCATGGTATTTTCTAAACTACCTCATTTTTCTTTTCAAATAGAAGGTATTGCAAATGTACTTCATAAATCCATTGACTTAACCAAATGGACTCATCCCCAGAATTTCCTTCCAGCTATGTTTAATCTATTTAGGATCTGGTACAATTTGATCTAGATCAGTGACACAGTAAATTTTGTCTGGTTTTTGTAGGTAGTTTATCTGCTTTTAGAAAACAGTTAATGCAGTTTAGCGTTGAGTATTTTGACTTTCTAAGAAGAAATTCTGTGATACTTATAGATTATAGGAATTTGAACTGAACTAAAAGAGTAACAAACCAAGCCTAAGGCTGAATTGTCCTTGCACCTTCTGGTCAAATTCCTATGGTCTATATACCCTTCTTTTTCTTAGCTTTAATAATATAATAATAAACTTCTGGCGAATGGGGAGATAGATTCATAAGCATCTCTGCTGCTTGTGGTAAGTTGGATTTCACTTCAAGTTACTATGTTGTATCTCTTGTCATATTGAAAGGTTCTCTATTGCTGAGATTTTGTTTGTTGTGTTTTCCCAGCCATGTTTTTTCCGTGCAATATTTTGCCAGGATTGTCAGTTTAAAATTGTTTCTAAGCTATTCTTTTAAGATTGTTTGGATTTATGATTTAGGTAAGGATATGTGGAGGGAAAGGAGAAAAGTGAATGAATATAAGCTAATTTTTTTCTCCATTTTCCTTGCATTTTTCTTTTTCTTTCTAAATCCATTATCCAAATACAGTCTAAATTTCTTTTAGTTGTTTGTCATGACACAATATTTGCACAAATTATTCTAAGTTGTTTGCCAACAGTTTTTTTGTTTTCTATTTTTTTGGTGTCAGCTAGCTACTCTATTGTCACCCTTTTCAGATGCTCATGATTTGTTTTTTTTTTCCTTCTTTAGTAATCATTCTTAGGTCATCATCTACCCTTTAAACTATAGCATAATGTTACACAGTTTGTCCAAAGTCTACCAATGTGAAGTTTTGGTATATGTTTGGTTACTTATTGCCTAAATCTTGTTTGTTTCAGAGAGAAAGTGGCAAAGGTAAAGAGTAGATTTTTAATTTTGATTATCGGCACAGGCATGCCTTGGATTCAGGTTTGCTGGTGGAGAATGTAGAGAATGAAGTGAAATTTTATGTACAGTGGTGAACTACCATCTTATTATTTTTTATTTGATTATGAAGAAATCTGTTTTGGAGGTTTGCTTGTATTTTTGTTCAAGAGTATATGCGACTTTGTTTAGGGTTTGTTTTAAGATGGTTTTGGTGATTATTAACTTTTGAAATATTGAGTTATAAGTTCAAGATATTTATTTTATTTTATTTTTTTAAAATTTTGACTAAAATATAAATTGAATTGTGTTTTTTGTGTGTGTTTTGCTTTAGGGGCCATTTTTACTAAAAATCTGTGGGGCCAAGACAGTTGACCGTGCACCACTAAAACACACAAGTCAGAATCCAAGTGTAGGTGCAGCTTCCTATGTTTCTGATCCACATGTTAGCTTTAAGTTTGATTTTTTCCTTTTCAAGTACACACTGGAGCTCGGCTTAATTGAGTTGGTTCCATTCGAGCTCGAGTTTCTTTTTTTGGAGCACGAGTTTCTAAAATTGAAGGAACCAAACTCAAGCTCAATTTGAGCTGTTCTCTAACTCAAACTCGATTAATTTTCTGTGAACCAAGCTTTAACATCAATGTTTTGAGTTAAATTCTTGATCCAAGAATATCATCTTCCATAAATCACAAAAAAACAAAAAAACCAAGAGTGCAACTAATACATATAAAGAACAGTATATGTGAATCTTATCAATAAAACCATAAATCCAATGTAATATATACTTTTAAAATCCTATACACCAGATATATGTTCAAAATCCTATAACCATACATCCAATATAATATATATACTTTTGAAATCCTTTACTCTATATATATGTTCAAAATCCTATAAGTACCACATACATGGCAAGATCCAAGTAACTACGAGTTTGTAAAAGTATATACGTTTTTTCCTTCATATTTAATGGTATGGAGTTTCTTCACTCATATCTCACAGTATGGAGCAGGATGATAAGGCAAGAGAGGTACACCGATAGAAACTTCTTGATCAAGAATAGCACCAACACTGTTAAAAAGCTTTTGATCATCATCGGCAACACTATCGAGCCAATAGGAATTCCAGTGGTTGGGATGGTCATGAAGAGCACAGACATGACAACGAAATACCTTCTCCCTTGACTTCATATTCTTCAGTTCTAACTCCATCATCTGCATTTTACCGTAACAATCGCAATTTACAAAATATGAAATAGTTATTTTTTAGAAAACCTTAAAAGCAAGGGTAGACGTGGCAAACATAGCTGAGAAGATGGAAAACTTAAGCCTCCACTCTTTATATATATATATAGAATAAGTATTATTTCCAAAATAGATGCCATAAGCTGACCTAAAGTAGAAATAAGACCAAAAACTTTTAGAAATGCAGTAGGCTTTTAATTTTTCTTCAGCCATACAATTTTTACAATTGCAAAATTAAATGCAACCACCGCAAAACCAAGCCCCACGTAAGAGTATATTATATTTTTTTTCATTTTCAACTTGTTCCATTGTGGCACTTGCAAATTCTAGCAGGACATTGAAGGCAGCACAGTAAAAATCTAATTGTTGTTCCATAACAAACTTAAACACTTTGAACTTCAATTTCTTGAAAACTTTGTTGGTGAAGCATAACACTATGAAAACCAAGTGAAACACTGTGGGTTTCATTTTCTCAAAAACTTTGCAGGTGAAGTGACACACTTTGAAAAACAGGTTAAATACTTTGGACTTCACTTTCTTGAAAACCTCGTAAGTGAAGTGAAGCACCATGAAAAACATAGGAAGGACTTTGGAAAACATTTTCTATGTCTGTAATACATATAAGGGATATGTGGAGGATAGAGAGAAAATGGAGGTTAGAGAGAGGGAGAGAATGTAAGAATGAGCAATGTAAAAATGGATGGTCCATTCCTATTTATAATGGTCTAAAGAAACTGTAACGCCCTCAAAATAAACCCATAATAAATAATAATAACATGCATCATTATATTAAAACAATAATATAAGTCCATCCATCAGAGTATTATGAAATAAAACATCAGAAAATGCCCTACAGGCTTACATCTTGCCAAGCCAACACTTGGACACAATTCACTGAGTTCTAACTCAAAAACAGATAAAGCCCTAGGCTTGAAAGATTACATTGTTCAAATAAAACAAATAAAAATAAAACAAGTCTTCAAATTCAATTCCTCACAAGCTACGTCCTTGGAGGAGTGAACCACCAAAATGAAGTTCCCATATAGGGTGAGCCACAAAATACTAAACCAAGCATAAGAATTAACTAAAGCATTAGTATTCGATACATGGTTAACACAAGATAATCAATTTCCAATCTTCATGACACGAATGCCTACATTGTCTATGACATATTGTCTATAACACCTTTCACTTTCCAATATTTATTCCACCTTCTAATTAAATCATGAAAATCCTAAGTGATTCGTGATTAGCTAAAGATAAAAAATATTCCAAATCCCAAAAATTCCAAAACACTCAAACTAAAATCAACAAGCACTTACGAGAGTGATTTTAGTTTGTTTGTTTTTAGGAATAAATAATAAATCGACACAAATGATTTTTTACGTGGAAAAACCACAATTGAAGAACCTTCAATTGTAATCAAAAACCACGGGCGAACCGCCACTAATCAATCCACTATAGAAGGACTACAAGGTTACAGAGAAACCATACAAATTATCCACACAGCCAATTTGTCTCTGAATCTTCTGTAACTCTTTCACCACGCCGCCATCTCAAGTTGGTTCCACTCCTCAACTTCACTTGTCGAATTAACGACTACGTAAAGAACAAACACCTTTTGAAACTTACGTAAAGATCTTGGATCACACCAAGAGAACACTCTTGAATATTAAGTATCAATCTCTTTGATGTATGAATATCAACTCATGAGTTTTAGAACTCTCTCAAGAACATCAAAGAAAACTAAACAAACTCTCAGAAGAAAACTTCAAACAGAACTCTAGAATTGTTGAATCTGATCTAGAAAAAGTTAGATTGGTTTTAGGAGAAAACCATCTACTTATAGAGAACCAAAGGAGTCCTAGATCTGAAAGAAATCCAACTCCTGAAGCCAATCTGCGAATTTGTCATCCGCGATCTCCGCTCCACTCTCGCCGGCGGACAAGCCAAAACTGTGTGTTACTAAGCGATGTACGCTCGGCGCTTCCTATTCGCTCGGCGTAATATTACATCCGAGATCTTGAGTGCCACCATTCTCCGCTGAAGCACATGTCAAATACAAAATTTACAATTTGATGAAGCACAAAGTTTTGTCTCGGTTTTGACAATAAAGGACCTACTCCCCTTTGTCAATTCCTGACAAAACTTATCTAAACATTATTCCTCAAAACACACGCACTAGACAGACAAAAACCAAGAAACAACAAACAAATAACCTCTCAAAATACACACAACGAGATCATCAACACCCAATTCAAAGAACACACATCTTCAACTCTGTACCTGTGAACTAACCTTCAACATACAAAACAAAACTGTGGAAAAACATAAAATGATCATAGATAAAACATCATATCCATATATCAACATAATATCCACAATCTTTAGACTACCAAGTATCACAAAGTAATATGGACCATAATAACAAAAAATGAGAAAATATACCAACATGTCCAATAGGGAACCACAAACATCCAAGAAACATCTGTCCAAAAGCTACTATCTGTGCAAAAGCCAAAAGCTACGATCTGTGCAATCTCCAACTGTGCTACTATCTGCAATCTCTCCATCTGCTACTATCGTGCAATCTCCAACTGCACAAAACTCCAAATATCCAAAAGCAAGAAGCGTGCAAAGACAAGAATTGGGCAAACTTCTCCCTTTTTGTCGTGGAATCGAAATCACGGTGGAGGTGGAGTCAGTAGATGAACAAGCCGATCAAGAGTTCGCTCCACGTGGCCAAGCCGCCATCAAAGGCATCAAACCGAGCATCAAGAAAATCCAAACGCTCGGTGAACCGAAACTCAAGAGAAAAGTCAAGGAGGAACAGAGCCTCATCATCGCGAAGATCATATTCAGCCTCGGCAAGCCCAGCCTAGCCTGCAGATGGACCAACCCTCGAGACTCCCCTTAATATGTGCCCGACTTTTCTTAGTGAAAGGACGAAGGGGTAGCAAACTCATCATCCTCTAGAAGACACCCCAAGGGAGGAAGACGGTTAATCAAACAACCATAGGGGCGGACTAGCCGCTATGCCCAGACACACCAATCATCTTCGAATGATAAGGAAGCAAGGTCAATGGATCTGTCGAGCAATGCAGATAAAACAAAACCTTGGTCTGTTTGACCTCGAAGAATGAGTAGTCACAAGTATGTTAGCGCGAGAGATCAAATTAAGTCGGCACAGACGACAACTCCTAAGAAGTTCAAACTGTTTAATGAGGCCGCCTTTAGGCCAGTGGCGAGCAACACCACATAATTCTCGGGCCACATCATCGAAATTGCAAGTAGGGCGATCAGGCACTGGGAAAGGGTAGTATTCGGGAGAGCCCAAAATCGACCGAAATCGACCGAAAAACAAACCACAAAAAAAAAACCTAGATGGAGAGAAGGCAAAGAGGGAAAAAATAGGACCTGAAGAGTCGAGAGAGGGAAGATATATGAAATTTGTCCGCTCGAGCGTTCATAGTACCGCGCATAAGCAAATCAAGCCCGCCGAAGCGCTAATAGTACCGCCGAGCAAAACCATCCTCGAATCACAAAAAGAGTGAAAACTACGCAAAACATTTTTTTTTTTTAAATAAAAACACCTAGGATATTTTTGTAAGAAGCAAGGTGACCGGTGAGACTATTCCAAGAACAAGAGTATCCATCAATTCGAGTCCCGAAAATTTGAGAAAAAATGAAACAACGACTCATGAATAAAACAGATAATATTAAACCAAAGCCACACGCATCATGAGAATGCATAACTCAAAAACACACATGAGAGCTCATATAAAAAGTGTGTGTGTGTGCAATCCTTGAGATCCACAGAGCTAGAGTTAATCCTGATAGTGATCTCGATGGTCGGACCTCCAACAAGAGTAACGATCGCCGATCAGAGAAAAGTCAAACCAGAATCACGGTATTTGTTGAGTAAATGCGAAGCTCCCCTCGCATAATGATCCCCTTTTTATTTTTATAACTTTTCTTTCTTGTGGGCACTCATTGGTGGCATACACGCGAGTATGGAGTCCAAACCAGAGAAGAATGAAACCAATATGTTGGCCTGGTTTGTGCCTCTGAGGTAGCCTTTTCCACATGCCCGAAATCATGTCTTGAGGAGAAACCATGGAAGTGAAATAAGATGGTAGATGGTTAAGAGACTTAACATCACCCATGATATACCAAGATAGGTCAATTCCTCAGAGTACAAGAAACAGGTCCATAGAGAACTTTGATCACTTGTAAACCCCGTTTATCTCAAGGATGTGTTGAGATCATGAAGTAAATGAGTATAGGCATTCGTAATGAGCTATGAACAAAGATGAAAAAGATCTTGTATGCATGAGCAAGGTTCATATAAATTTTGATGAAAAGATATCGAACTCAAACACGATAATCATATTCAAGAACAAGAAGTCAACCACTCACACTTCACCTTACAAGACCTAATTCTTTGAGACATTACACCCAAGGTCTTTCTAAGAAACTCAAAACGAAGAAGATCAAGGGGTTTTGTAAAAATATCGTTTTGATGCTCAAGAGAAACATGTTCCAAAACAACAAGGCCTTCATCCACTAACTCTCGAATAAAATGATGACGGATGTCAATGTGTTTGAGTGTTGGACAGATTTTTGAAATGTTTATGGCACTTGTGTTATCACAAAAAGAGTGAGAGTGTTCTGCTCAATTCCATAATCATGAAGCATTTGCTTCATCCACAACATTTGGGCACAACAACTCCTGCAGAATGTATTCAGAGATAGCATTTTGCTTTTTACTATGCCAAGAAACCAGATTATTCCCAAGGTAAAAACAACCCCAAGTACTTTTCCTATCATCAAGACACCGCCTACCATCGAAAAACCGGTAATTTGTAGTATCGTTGGAAAACCAAACCCCAAACCCCAAGGTACCATTAACATACTTGATGATGCGTTTTACAAGAAGGTGAGACTCTTTAGGATTGGCTTGGTAATCGCACACCAACAAGGAAATATCGGAGATACAAAAGACTCCTATCATACTCCTATAAAGGGTAGGATCAACATCAATACCAGAGGAATCTTTGGAAAGGTGAAGAGTGGTGCTCATGGGAGTGCGTGCATGTTTGGCGACTCAAGACCAAACTTTGACACAAGATTTTTAGCATACTTAGACCGAGAAACAAATATACCCGAGAGGAGACTTAATTTGGAGACCCAAAAATAAGACAACTCCCCATCATGCTCATCTCAAACTCATGTGTCATGCAATCCGAAAAATATTTCACAAGATGATCAAGAAGGAACCAAACACAATATCATCAACATATATCCGAGCAACAAGAATATGAGACTTAGTATGTTTCACAAATAATGTCTTATCCACACTACCCCTTTGAAAATCATTATCAAGAAGAAAGGTAGTAAGGCTATCATACCCAGCCCGAGGGGGTTGTTTCAAACCATACAAAGACTTTTCTAACTTGTAGAGATGAGTAGGACATTCAGGGTCCTCAAACCCCTTTGGTTGCTCAACATATGCCTCTTCTTTTAAGTACCCATTCAAAAGCACTTTTCACATCCATTTGAAACAATTTAAAGCCAAGAAAACATGCAACACCAAGTAAATGCGAATGGATTCGGGCAAACGTCTCATCATAGTCAATACCCTCTACTTGTGTGTAGCCTTGAGCAACCAACCCGGCTTTATTTCTCCATTCTCATCGATTTATTTTTAAAGATCCACTTGGTACCTATCACATTCATGTCTCTAGGTCCAGGAACAAGAGTCCAAACTTTGTTACGTTCAAATTGACCTAATTCTTCATGCATGGCATTAACCCAACTATCATCTAGCAAGGCCTCTTTAACATTCTTAGGTTCAATCAAAGAAACATAACACATATGTGATACCTCATCCCGTCTTCGGTTTTCATTCGATCTGAAACACTCCCAATTACTGTTGAATCGATGGTTCGGCCACCCTTGCCGATGGTTTAAGTTCAGACTTTGGGTGACCGGAGAAACAGGAGTGTTGTTCTTTGAGCACTCTTTGGACTTGAACTTACCCGTGAGGATGGTGTCAGAACAATTTCTTGTGATTGAGCCTCCTTGATTTTGTGGTTCAAGATTCAAGATTGGAGGCTCACCATTGTCATCCTCATTTGTTGTCAAGTAGGTGAACCCGTGTCATCTATAACCACATTGATAGATTCCATTAATGATGAAGTTCGCAGGTTATAGACTCGGAAAGCCCAACTGTTGGTTGAATTCCCTAGAAAAATACCTTCATGTCTTCGGGAGTCAAATTTGCCCAAAGGCTCTCTATCTTTGAAGATGTAACACTTACTCACAAAAGTTTTGAAGTATTTTACATTAGGTATCATCCCCATCCACAATTCATAAGGAGTTTGTAAGCCGGCCTTAAATACACACGATTTATGACATAAACAAAGATTTAAGGCTTCGCCCAAAACTTTGGAGGAAGACTTTTACTAAGGAGCATGACCCTATACATTTCTGGTACAAGTCTGTTGTTCCTCTCAGCCACTCCATTTGGTTGTGGAGTGATAGGTGCGAAAAACTCATGCTTAATTCCATGCATATCACAAAAATCCAACGAACTATTTTCAAATTCACGCCCATGATCGGATTCTTATGATAATGGGAACACCCTGCTCATTTTGGATTTTAAGGACTAAAGCCCGAAAGCATCAAACGACGATTTTTCCTTAAAAATTTACCCATGAGAAACGAGTAAAATCATCAAAAAAATGTATCTTTTACCTCCAATGCTTTCAAGTAGTAGGACCCATTAAATCCATGTGAACTAATTCAAGAGGACGTTTGGTTGTAAGGTTCACCTTTTGGGTTTGCGACATGGTCCACACACATGGCTCAAATTCTTACCCTTAGGTACTCCTCTCACAAGTTCTTTATTGGCTATCTTAGTTAGGTCTTTGAAATTCATGTGACCTAATCTTTGATGCCACAGATCAATGTTACTTATGATGGCGAGAATGACAAGTGAGATCATTAGTAGTGAGAATTCCATAGCTTATCGATGTGCGAACCCCATGTAAAACGGTGTTTTTTTATCCAAAATTTCACATTTATCTTTTGAAAACAAAACTTCATGATGGGAATCACACATTTGACTAATGCTCAAAAGATTAGCTTTAAGACCATCAACAAGTAAGGCATTATCTAGCTTGGGAAGACCAGCCACACTTATAGAGCCCTTACCAATGACTCTAGAAGTGCCGCCATCTCCAAAAGTAACAATTCCTCCTTCATATTTTTCAAGGAGGTGAAGTAGGATTTGTTAGACATATGACGAGAGCACCCACTATCAAGATACCACATGTGTGAGTCACGTGCTTTTAGAGCAAGGTGAGCAACAAAACAAGTCAAATCATCTTTTCTAACCCAAATCTTTTTAGTCTTGGTGTTCCGCCTAGACATGTAAGGTTGTCTCCACCCAAAAAGTGTTAGAATTTCTACCCTTTGAGACACCTTACCAAACAATTCAAAATACCGATGACAAATAAAACAGGTTTTACCTCCTTTTTGTTGATCTTACCTTTTTGCTTGATGAAGAGAAGGATCAACCTGGTCTATCTTCAATTTGCCCTTTGCTTGAGTCTTCAAGTTATGTGAAGTAGAGGCATTCCTTGTGAGTCGTACCATAGCCTAGCCCTCTTTGTCGTAACCCATTTGTTGAGACCCAAGTATGTCTTCTAGAGATCTGGAACCTTTGTTCCACATGGCAATTGTTGCTCTAGCAATACGAGTTCTTCATCTTTCTATCCGACTTTCTTCCAATGCGCTTTGTGACAACTCAAGACTTTCAAGCTTTTCTTCATATGTGGAATACACCTCGAAGTTCATTCCTTTCGCCACAGAAGTTTTCCACATAAGTCTTGCCTTTCACTTGAGATCTTGATGACATTCAAGAGTTCTCCTTGAGCATTCTCACTCTCGCATGTTTTGAGCTTGAGAGAGAGTTTGTCGTTGGTTTTAGACAAATTCGATTCCTCATACTTCAGCTTGTTGTAGTTCTTCACCATTGATCTCATCAATGTCTTCATAGTTCATCATCCTCTCTTTGCTTCTCATTCTCCTTAACCTCATCCAACTGCAACCAAGGAAGACAAGTTGTTGGATGAAGGTGGAGGTGAATCTCCTTTCATGGAATTGGCTCGGAATTTCCCATGCATCTTTAGCCTTTGTTTCTTCATTAGAAATTGCTTCACGAATGATGATTAGGGCTCTCGATTGCGGATTCTCTGACTTTCAGATCTTCTTCAATGGTTTGCCAACCTTCCGGTTCAAAGGCTCTCGGAAAAGCCCTCATTCTCGATTTTCCAATACGTAGTTGGTCCCATCAAAGGTGGGAGCACGATGCAAGTTCCGACCACGATTCTCAAGGCTTTGAAAGAGGTTGAGAAACCGTGGCAAAATGCCATGAAAGCACTATCCCCATCTTCACCAGATTCAGTTCTTCGGTTCTTGTTCCATCCCAAGTTACTACGTAGACTTTCTTCCGATTCTTTTTCGTAGGGCATTCAAGAGATATATGGCCAAACCCCGACATTCAAAGCACTTGACCCCTAGCCCCCCTGACCTTCTTTTCGTTTGAGCTAATTTTGGTGAAAAGTTTTGGGTTTGTCATTACTCTTCTTTTTGAAATAGGGCTCAAATTAGGCTTCTTTTAAAAATTTTTAAACTGTTTGTAAGCATAGCTCAGCGTCTCGGACTCTAAATCAAATTCCTCAGGAGGTTTTGCCTCATGAGTACTAGTGACCATACTTTCTTTTGCTTTTTCTTAGAAATTTGGTGTGCCTCATAAGTCCGCAAATTTCCAACCAATTGATCGAGCTTGAGGGTATCAACATTTTGAGCCTCCTCAATGGTCACACCTCTTGATTGGAACCTCTCGAAGGGACCTCAAAATTTTTCCCACAACTTTAGGATTTTTTCACCGAGAGTGAAACAGAATTCACGATATCAGTTTTGCATAGAAATCATCAAACGCCTCATCGTCATAAAAAGGGTTTCAAAAGCGATGTGAGACGTTGAAGTTTTGACCTTTGAGAGGTAGTTCCTTCGTGAATTGTTTCAAGAATGTCCACGCCTCTTTTGCTATTTCACACGCAAATTCGGCGAATTCTTCAGTGTGACAGAGCAAAAGAGGGAGTTGCTCCAACTCGAAGTTCGTAATCGTCCCATTTATCAAGGGGTTTAGGAATATCAATGCCATCTATAGTGACGGAGGTTCACTCCACCCAAAGACTACGATGCCAAACTTTCTCATCGATGGATTTTAAAAATGCTCTCACGAGCTTTCCAATAAGAATAGTTTGTACCGCCTAGTAAAGGGGTCTATGAGTCGAGTTACCTTCACTTAATCGAATCCATAATGCTAGTCACAAATCACACTCCTATAGTTTTGAAAACAAAGAGTGACGATACCAATTGAAAATCCTAAGTGATTCGTGATTAGCTAAAGATAAAAAATATTCCAAATCCCAAAATTCCAAACACTCAAACTAAAATCAACAAGCACTTACGAGTGATTTTAGTTTGTTTGTTTTAGGAATAAATAATAAATCGACACAAATGATTTTTACGGAAAAACCACAATTGAAGAACCTTCAATTGTAATCAAAACCAGCCACTAATCAATCCACTATAGAAGGACTACAAGGTTACAAAGAAACCATACAAATTACCCACAATTTGTCTCTCAATCTTCAGAACTCTTTCACCACGCCGAAAGTTGGTTCCACTCTTAACTTCACTTGTCGACTACGTAAAGAACAAACACCTTTTGAAACTTTACGTAAAGATCTTCGGATCACAATCAAGAGAACACTCTTGAATATTAAGTATCAATCTCTTTGATGTATGAATATCAACTCATGAGTTTTAGAACTCTCTCAAGAACATCAAAGAAAACTAAACAAACTCGTAAGAAAACTTCACTCTAGAATTGTTGAATCTGATCTAGAAAAAGTTAGATTGGTTTTAGGAGAAAACCATCTACTTATAGAGAACCAAAGGAGTCCTAGATCTGAAAGAAATCCAACTCCTGAAGCCAATCTGCGAATTTGTCATCCGCGATCTCCGCTCGAGCGCTCCACTCTCCACTCGAGCGGACAAGCCAAAAACTGTGTGTTACTAATTCCTATCCGGCGTAATATTACATCCGCCACCATTCTCCGCTCATGTCCAAATACAAAATTTACAATTTGATGAAGCACAAAGTTTTGTCTCCGGTTTTGACAATAAAAGGACCTAACAAATCATAATGGCTCAAAACCTGGCCAACTATACTAGTGATCCAAATGTCACAAAATAAATGAGACCAAAGCTCAAACCACAACACTTCCATACTTCCAACTGATACTCATTATAATGATGTATCGTATCAACAATGAATAGCAATATTGCTATTATCAATAAGCATACGTATGAGTAATGCTACTGGAGTCCATCCCCTATCTCCTCCCAACAAATCCGGTTTAGAGGTCCATCCCCTATCTTCCCCTAAACCGTGGAGTTCATCCCCTATCTCCTCCAAATTACATGCATATGCAATGAAACACACAATTGCCATACACAACACATAATCAATACAAGTAATGTTCTGTATTAATTCAACAGTCAACATATATGACTTAATTCCAGTTATACCTAAGGTCTACAACAATCAATGGCTATCCTCCACCGATAGCCCAAAATTATTTCTAAACAAGAAATAAATACATCAATGAATGTAAATTTAACATCCCCAATTCCATGAATTAAACCAAATTCCACATTATTCCTTTAAATTAATTATACAAAATTAATCTAAACCAGAACCCTAAGGTTTCTTCCAAAACTACCAAACTACCCCCCCACATATCAAAAAACCAACACTTAGGATTAAAGCGTATAAATGGAGTAGGAAATCACCTCGAAGAAATAACTCAAAAAGAAGAAGATGAAGATGATGCCCAAACTTCAAAGTGCTCCAAACCAACAATTGCTCAGATTAAATGAAAGCCCTCACTCTCCTCTATCTTATTTGTGAAGGAACTAGGGTAGAAATTCACTCTAGATAGATCAATCCTAGGGGAGAAGATGAGTTGGGAGAGAGAGAACTCAGAACCTAGGGTTTGGAATCCGAAAGAGGATGAAAAAAAAACACGATTTTATACGCGTCCAACACAAGAGATCGATGGGTGGCGTCAAAACCCTTTCGGACAAGCAACAACAAATGTCAAACTCCCCGCTCGAGCGGACAAGCCAAAAATCTGGGCAACTAGTTTTGGTTCCTAAGCTCAACCAACCTGTTCCAAACCCACCCAACACATCCTATAACTCCAAATAAGAAAATATAGGACGACAACAACCAATACACAAGGATAGAATCTACGGAACCTAAGTCCGGATACAAACATCGAATGGGAAAAGACCAGGGTCGCTATAACCTCCCCCCCTTAAAAGAATTTCGTCCCCGAAATTAAGCATGAGTTTGTAAAAACAAGTTTTTTTTTTTTTTTTTTTTCTTAATTCCCAATGATATATAAAACAATAATTAACAACTTGACCAATATTGGTCACTTCATCTCTTATCAAGAGGCATCTCACAATATGTATAAACCAACGTATATTTCAACCTGCATCAATATTATGCATTAATCTTTTCAATGTTAACAATTTCTATATCATATTCAGTCTCATGATATAAGTAACACATTCAATATATAAATGTTATACTCCACTTCCATAAAAAGGCAAGTTTCAAAATGTTAACATTAAACCAAAACATTCTCAATGTTTTCCAACTCAAGTCATACATAAAATTCTTAAGTTCAACAATATTACATAATCTAAATACAAGATTACAAATCAGTAAACAATTCCGGATATTTCTCATGGACTTCTAACTCACGTTCCCAAGTGGCCTCCTCCACTCCGTGATGCTTCCACAAAACTTTCACCAAAGGGATGGTCTTGCCACGCAAAACTTGATCCCGCCTATCCAAGACTCGAACCGGTCTCTCCTCATATGAGACATCCTCATCAATAACTAAATCAGTCCAATCCAATACATGTGACGGATCTGCGTGCATACCCACATGAACCACGTCATGACCTCCGGATAATTGCGGTGGCAAAGCTAAACGATAAGCAGCCTCGCCAATCCTCTCAAGGATCTCAAATGGCCCAATGAACCGAGGGGACAACTTCCCGCTCTTCCCAAACCTCATCAAACCTCGTTTAGGTGATATCTTCAGAAAGACAAGATCGCCTACCTCAAACACCAAAGGGCTCCTCCTACAAGATAAGATTTCGACGACTCTGAGAAGATGACGGCCTCTACGGATAAGCTCAACCTTCTCCACTAACTCGACCCAACAAAGGTGCATCACCCACCTCGGCCCAACAAACCGGAGATCTCATACAAGGCCTCAAGCGGTGCCATACCAATACTAGTTGTTATAGGCAAACTCTACTAATGGCAAGTGCCTCTCCCACGACCCACTAAAGTCGAGAACACAACCTCAAGCATATCCTCAAGGATCAAATAATACCCGCTGGGTCTGTACCGAGGATGATAAGCCGTGCTAAAGTCAACTTAGTGCCTAAAGCACTCTGCAAACTCGCCACAACCTAGCAAGGTAAGCGAGGATCTCTATCCGTGCAACCTCACTATGTCCCGGATATACAAGTCGGCAAGATGATCTAAATCTCTAGAATGAAGTCCACCACCCAAATGGCATCACTAAGTCCTCGGAAGACCCACAACGAAGTCCATAGTGACATGGTCCCACTTCCACTCGGCAATAGGCAAGGGTTGCAACAAACCCGCTGGCCTCTGATGCTCGGCCTTCACTTGCTGACAAGTAAGGCACCTAGATACAAAAGCTGCCACATCTCTCTTCATACCCCGCCAGCGACTCAAATCTGATACATCTTAGTACCTCCGGATGCAGCGTGAATGATGAAATTCTCGAGTACCTCCTCTCGGCAAGACTCGGCACAAACAAACGATCTCGGTATCTCACACTGGATACACCATCAAACCCTTCTCAACCTTCCCATTAGAAATCTTCTCTCGAGAGATTCTACCTCAAGATCATCCTCCGAGCTTCTAACACTCGAGTCACAAGTGTAGGCAACAACAAAAACAAGGCTCATCGGATTCGCCGGATGCAAATCAAACTCAATATCTCCCACTCCCGAATGGCTATACTAGCTAAGTTACCATGATTTCTGCTAAGGGCATCGGCCACAACATTGGCCTTCCCGATGATAGTGCAACTCAAGTCATAATCCTCAATGAACTCCATCCACCTCCTCGCCTCAAATTCAAGTCTTTGATATTTCAGACTCTTATTATCCGAGAATACCTCGAACCTCTCACCATAAAGATAATGCCTCCAAATCTTCAAGGCAAATATCACAATTCTAAATCATGGTAATTCTTCTCGTGAATTTTCAACCGGCGTGAACCATAGGCAACCACTTTCCTCTTGCATCAACACTCTCGTGAGGCATCACAATAGTAACCCAACCCTCTCCTAATAATCAAGACCGAGCGGTCGATCTAACCTTCAACTCTGAAACGACTTTTCACAAGTCTCACAATTTAACTCCTTCCGTCAATCTAGTCAATGGTGAAGCTAACTTTGAGAAATCTTTCACAAATCGGCGGTAATACCGCTAATTTCAAACACGCTCTTATCTTGGATGTATCAACAGACACCCTTCCCCGAAACTACATGGCCTAAGAACTTCACCTCTTCTAGCCAAAACTCACACTTCCCAAACTTAGCATATATGGGCTCTAAGTAACTCAAGCACCACTCTCAAGTGTTCTCGTGCTCCTCCCTCAAGGTGAATAAATGTCGCAGAATGTCCCCACGACCACAAAACGATCCAAGAATTCCTAAGATCCGGTTCATCAAATCCATAAACGCATTGGTGAGCCCAAACGGCATCACTAGAAACTCATAGTGGCCATACGGAATGCCGCCTTAGGAATATCCTCCTCCCGACTCTCAACGGTGATAACCCGATCTCAAATCTATCTTAGAGAAACAACGAGAAGCCTTCAAGTCAAACAAGTCATCTATACGAGGCATAGGATACTTATTCTTAAATTCAACTTCCTAATCTATACAAAGTCTTAAAGCACCACCTTTCTTTTTAACAAAAAACACTAGGACGGATATAGCCCTTATCTAACAACTCGGAGTTGAACCTTCAATTCAACTAACATAGAAATGCACTAAATCAATAGAGAATTCGATCTCTCCGAGGTGGCAAACTAACAAGATCCTCGAAAACGTCCGAATACTCACAAACCACCCTCGGAAACACAATCAGTCTCATCACCCTCACTAATTGAAAGACTAGCAAGTAGACTACTAAGCTCACTCGATCATACCTGGCAAACACTACCAACCCCGTCCCCGTCTCCGTTAATAGTACAACAAGTGACCCTCGACGGTAGCAATCAATAAATGCCGATAACGAGATAGCGATAAACCATACCCAAAATAACATCGAAGCCCTTCATGGGCATAACCACAAAAGAAAAGGGATTCTATGATCCTATATCACAACCCCTAACACCTTGTTTCAAAATCAACTCACCCCCAAGAGGCGATACTACACAAATAGGAGATGCCAACCGAGCTAACTCCAACTCCAAAATAGATGCAAATACAAAGGAATGAGACGCACCGTGTCGATCAAAACACTATTGCAAAACAAGAAGGTACCTCTCAGATGGAGTTTAGACCAGATCCCGCGCAAGAATAACTGCCAGATGACCTCTCGATCAACTCCGCACCCCTGAGCACTAGATGAAGAAGCCCCTGGTTGGCCTCGAGGCTGGCAAAACCTCTTCATGTGTCTTGGTAAACAAGAGAAGATGCTACTCGAGGACAAGTGATGTCTCGAAAAGTAGACCTAGTGAAACCTCTCACCTCCTGCCATCCGATCATGCATCGACTCTCTTGGAGCCTTTTCGCCTTCCTCCTCTTCATCAACCAATCGCCCAAAATCCCAATCATAGACCCTACAATTCTCAACATGAGGCGCCCTCAACTTCTCTCAAACTCAATGCTCCGCCGCCACTAACAACTAGTGAAAAAAGCATCAACAAAAGCCTTCGGTATCTCCAATCGACCCCTTGTGAACTTCCACCACGATGCTCACCTAAAACTCGTCCGGTGAGACCGAAGAACTCTCTTCGAAAAGAAGGTGAGCCCTAAGAATGCTCTTG
This sequence comes from Camellia lanceoleosa, assembly GCA_025200525.1. Lineage (NCBI taxonomy): Eukaryota > Viridiplantae > Streptophyta > Magnoliopsida > Ericales > Theaceae > Camellia > Camellia lanceoleosa. The sequence continues at coordinate 142,008 of JANUSC010000372.1, forward strand.
GGCCAGCAGCCCATAACCCAACACCCTCTGATTTCCTCTCCCATAGGCATTGCCTACCACGCCTACCACGACCTACATCCTAATAAAGGAAACAAAGACGTTAGCACTCTAAATAATATGCCAAAACTATGACACTCGCGTCCTAATACATTGGACAATAATAAATCACACCACGTAAGCACATAATCACATAAGCACCTACAATTTCATTCTGGATAATGATAGTCGGCGCCACTAAAGTTCCGATTGGAAACAACATTGATCAAGTGCCTTTCCAACAAGACTTTCGAGACTCAAGGGTCCAATCAACATCCTAGAAACTACATTCCATACCCACATAGTCACATAAACATGTTATCATATAAGCATGTAATCGTTACACTAAGTCTCTATCAAACGAGACGAACCCATTGTGATACTAATCACTTAAGTATTATACCAAGTTGTAACGCCTCAAAATAAACCCATAATAAATAATAATAACATGCATCATTATATTAAAACAATAATATAAGTCCATCCATCGAGTATTATGAAATAAAACATCGAAAATGCCCTTACATCTTGCCAAGCCAACACTTGGACACAATTCAGTTCTAACTCAAAATGATAAAGCCCTAGGCTTGAAAGATTACATTGTTCAAATAAAACAAATAAAAATAAAACAAGTCTTCAAATTCAATTCTCACAAGCTAAGTCCTTGGAGGAGTGAACCAAAATGAAGTTCCATATAAAAATACTAAACCAAGCATAAGAATTAACTAATGCATTAGTATTCGATACATGGTTAACACAAGATAATCAATTCCCAACCTCCATGACACGAATGCCTACATTGTCTATGACATATTGTCTATAACACCTTTCACTTTCCAATATTTATTCCACTTTCCAATTAAATCATAATGGCTCGCCAACTATACTAGTGATCCAAATGTCACAAAATAAATGAGACCAAAGCTCAAACCACAACACTTCCATACTTCCAACTGACACTATTATAATGATGTATCGTATCAACAATGAATAGCAATATTGCTATTATCAATAAGCATATGAGTAATGCTACCGGAGTCCATCCCTATCTCCTCCAACAAATCGGTTTAGAGGTCCATCCCCTATCTTCCCTAAACCGTGGAGTTCATCCTATCTCCTCCAAATTACATGCATATGCAATGAAACACACAATTGCCATACACAACACATAATCAATACAAGTAATGTTCTCATAATTCAACAAATAACATATATGACTTAATTCCATTATACCTAAGCATGGCCGCTGGTCTACAACAATCAATGGCTATCCTCCACCGATAGCCCAAAAATTATTTCTAAACAAGAAATAAATACATCAATGAATGTAAATTTAACATCCCCAATTCCATGAATTAAACCAAATTCCACATTATTCCTTTAAATTAATTATACAAAATTAATCTAAACCGTAACCCTAAGGTTTCTTCCAAAACTACCAAACTACCCCCACATACCAAAATACCAACACTTAGGATTAAAGCGTATAAATGGAGTAGGAAATCCCTACCTCGAAGAAATAACTCAAAAGAAGAAGATGAAGATGATGCCCAAACTTCAAAGTGCTCCAAACCAACAATTGCTCAGATTAAATGAAAGCCCTCACTCTCTATCTTATTTGTGAAGGAACTAGGGTAGAAATTCACTCTAGATAGATCAATCCTAGGGAGAAGATGAGTTGGGAGAGAGAACTCAGAACCTAGGGTTTGGAATAAAAGAGGATGAAAACTTTAAAAGCTAAAAACACGATTTTATACAAACCCCGCCGAGTGGCGGATGCACACTTTCAAGCATATAGGCTCCAACCACAAGAGATACCGATGGGTGTTTTTTCGGCGTCAAAACCCCGCCGGACAAGCAACAACAAATCCCCGCTCGAGCGTCAAACTCCCCCCTCCGGCGGGCAAGCCAAAAATCTGGGCAACTAGTTTTGGTTCCTAAGCTCAACCAACCTGTTCCAAACCCACCCAACACATCCTATAACTCCAAATAAGAAAATATAGGACGACAACAACCAATACACAAGGATAGAATCTACGGAACCTAAGTCCGGATACAAACATCGAATGGGAAAAGACCAGGGTCGCTATAGAAACTACCTTTTTTTTTTTTTTTTAATGCACGATTTTGAAGCATTAAATTACCAAACATTATAAAAATAAAAAATAAAATAAAATAAATGAATGCTATAAATACACACTAATTAGTGCACGATTTTGAAGCATTAAATTACCAAACTACCTTTTCTCTTTTGTAATGCATGATTTTTTTTTAACCTATAAGTGCCATATACATGGTAAGATCCAAGAAACTATGAGTTTGTAAAAGTAAATCCATTTCTTCCTTCATATTTCATGGTATGGAGTTTCTTCACTCACATCTCATAGTATGGAGTAGGATGACAAGGCAAGAGAGGTAGACGGATAGAAACTTCTAGATCATGAGCAACACCAACACCGTTAAAAATCTTCTGATCATTATTGGCAGCACTATCGAGCCAATAGGAATTCCAGTGGTTGGGATAGTCATGAAGAGTGCAGATATGACAACGAAATACCTTCTCCCTTGACTTCATATTCTTCAGTTCCACCTCCATCTTTCGCATTTTATCGTAATAATCGCAATTTAAAAAATACGAAACAGTCAATTTCGAGAAAACCTTGAAAGCAAGTGTAGACAATGGCAAACATAGCTAAGTAGATGGAAAACTTAAGCCACCACTCTTTTTTATATAGAATAAGTGTTATTTCCAAAATAGATGCCATAAGCTGGCCTAAAGTAGAAATAAGACCAAAAACATCTAGAAATGCAATAGGCTTTTTGTTTTTCTTTAGCCATACAACTTCTACAATTGCAAAAGTAAATGTAACCAATGCAAAACCAAGCCCCATGTAAGAGTATATTGTATTTTTTTCATTTCCAACTTGTTTCATTGTGGCACTTGCAAATTCTAGCAGGACATTGAAAGCAGCACAGTAAAAATCTAATTGTTGTTCCTTAAAAAAGTTAAACATTTTGAACTTCAATTTCATGAAAACTTTGTTGGTGAAACGTAACACTATGAAAACCATGTGAAACACTGCGAGTTTCATTTTCTCAAAAACTTTGCAAGTGAAGTGACACACTTTGAAAAACAGGTTAAATACTTTGGACTTCACTTCCTCGAAAACCTCTCAAGTGAAATGAAGCAGTATGAAAAAGATAGGAAAGACATTGGAAAACGTTTTATATGTCTGTAATACAGAGAAGGGATAGGTGGAGGATAGGGAGAAATGGAGGACAGAGAGAGGGAGAGAATGTAAAAATGAGCAACGTAAGAATGGATCCACTCTTATTTATAATGGTCTAAAGAAACTACCTTTTCTTTTTTTCTTTTTTTAATGCACGATTTTGAAGCATTAGATTACCAAACAATATAAAAAAAAAATAAAATGAATGCTATAAATACACACTAATTAGTGCACGATTTTAAAGCATTAAATTAGTATATCGATTAATAGCACAATTTTGAAGCATTAAATTACCAAACTATCTTCTTTTTTTTTTACATGGAAGTACCATATACATGGCAAGATCCAAATAACTACAAGTTTGTAAAAGTACATACATTTCTTCCTTCATATTTTGTGGTATGGAATTTCTTCACTCATATCTCATAATATGGAGCAGGATGACATGGCAAGAGAGGCAAACCGATAGATACTTCTTGATCATGAGTAGCACCAGCACCATTAAAAATCTTCTGATCATCATCGGTGGCACTATCAACCCAATAGGAATTCCAGTGGTTGGGATGGTCATGAAGAGCACAGACATGACAATGAAATACCTTCTACCTTGACTTCATATTCTTCAGTTCCACCTCCATTATTCGCATTTTACTGTAATAATCGCAATTTACAAAATACGAAAGTCATTTTTGAGAAAACCTGGAAAGCAAGTGTAGACATGGCAAACATAGCTGAGAATATGGAAAACTTAAGCCTCCACTCTTTTTTATATAGAATAAGTATTATTTCCAAAATAGATGCCATAAGCTGGCCTAAAGTAGAAATAAGACCAAAAACTTCTAGAAATGCAATAGGCTCTTTGTTTTTCTTCAGCCATACAACTTCTACAATTGCAAAAGTAAATGCAATCATCGCAAAACCAAGCCCCACGTAAGAGTATATTATATTTTTTTCATTTCCAACTTGTTCCATTGTGGCACTTGCAAATTCTAGCAAGACACTGAAGGCATCACAATAAAAATCTAATTGTTGTTCCTTAAAAAAGTTAAACACTTTGAATTTCAATTTCTTGAAAACTTTGTTGGTGAAGCATAACATTATGAAAACCATGTGAAACACTGTGGGTTTCATTTTCTCAAAAACTTTACCTTGTACTACATTTCCTTGAAAAGCTCACAAGTGAAGTGAAGCACTATGAAAAACATAGGAAAGACTTTGGAAAACATTTTTTATGCCTGTAATACAGAGAAGGGATAGGTGGAGGATAGAGAGAAAATGGAGGTTGGAGAGAGAGAGAGAATGTAAGAATGAGCAATGTAAGAATGGATGGTCTAGCCCTATTTATAATGGTCTAAAGAGACTAATTTTTTTTTTAATACACGATTTTGAAGCATTAATTTACAAAACATTATTTTAAAAAAAAGAAAAAAAAAATAATGCCATAAATACACACTAGTTAGTGCATGATATTGAAGCATTAAATTACCAAACTACATTTTTTTTATTATGCATGATTTTTTTTTTGGTTACCTATATGTACCATATACATGGCAAGATCCAAGTAACTACGAGTTTGTAAAAGTACATACGTTTCTTCCTTCATATTTCGTGGTGTGGAGTTTCTTCACTCATATCTCACAATGTGGAGCTGGATGACAAGGCAAGAAAAGCAGAATGATAGAAACTTCTTGATCATGAGCAGCACTAGCATCGTTAAAAAGCTTATGAGCATCATCAGCAGCACTATAGAGCCAATAGGAATTCCAGTGGTTGGGATGGTCATGAAGAGCGCAGAAATAACAACGAAATACCTTCTACCTTGACTTCATATTCTTCAGTTCCACCTCCATCATCCACATTTTACCATAATAATCGCAATTTACAAAATACAAAATAGTGATTTTCGAGAAAACCTTAAAAATAAGTGTAGACATGGCAAACATAACTGAGAAAATGGAAAACATAAGCCTCCACTCTTTTTTATATAGAATAAGTATTATTTCCAAAATAGATGCCATAAGCTAGCCTAAAGTAGAAATAAGACAGAAAACTTCTAGATATGCAATGGGCTTTTTGTTTTTCTTCAGCCATACAACTTTTACGATTGCAAAAGTAAATGCAACAACCGCAAAACCAAGCCCCATGTAAGAGTATATTATATTTTTTTCATTTCCAACTTGTTCCACTGTGGCACTTGCAAATTCTAGTAGGACATTGAAGGCAGCACAATAAAAATCTAATTGTTGCTCCATAAAAAACTTAAACACTTTGAACTTCAATTTCCTGAAAACTTTGTTGGTGAAGCATAACACTATGAAAACCATGTGAAACACTGTGGGTTTCATTTTCTCAAAAACTTTGTAGGTGAAGTGACACACTTTGAAAAACAAGTTAAATACTTTAGACTTCAATTCCTTGAAAACCTCGCAAGTGAAGTGAAGCACTCCGAAAAACATAGGAAAGACTTTGGAAAATATTTTCTATCTCTGTAATATAGAGAAGGTATAGGTGGAGGATAGAGAGAAAATGGTGGTTGGAGAGAGGGAGAGAATGAAAGAATGAACAACGTAAGAATGGATGGTCCACTTCTATTTATAGTGCTCTAAAGAAACTACCTTTTTTCTTTTTTTTTTAATGCACAATTTTTTAATTTTTTTTACCTATAAGTGCCATATACATGGCAAGATCCAAGTAACTACAAGTTTGTAAAAGTATATATTCTTACTTCATATTTCGTGGTATGGAGTTTCCCCATTCATATCTCACAGTATGGAGCAGGATGACAAGGCAAGAGAGGCAAACCGATAGAAACTTCTTGATCATGAGCAGCACCTGCACTGTTAAAAAGCTTCTGATCATCATCGGCCGCACTATAGAGCCAATATGAGTTCCAATGTTTGTGATGGCCATGAAGAGTATAGACATGACAACGAAATACCTTCTCCCTTGACTTCATAGTCTTCAGTCCCATCTCCATCATCCGCATTTTACCTTAATAATCGCAATTTACAAAATATGAAATAGTCATTTTCGAGAAAACCTTCAAAAGCAAGTGTAGACATGGCAAACATACCCGAGAAGATGGAAAACTTAAGCGACCACTCTTTTTTATATTGAATAAGTTTTATTTCCAAAATAGATGCCATAAGTTGGCCTAAAGTAGAATTAAGACCAAAAACTTCTAGCAATGTAATAGGCTTTTTGTTTTTCTTCATCCATATAACTTCTACAATTACAAAAGTAAATGCAACCACCGCAAAACCAAGCCCCACGTAAGAGTACATTGTATTTTATTCATTTCCAATTTGTTCCATTGTGGCACTTGCAAATTCTAGCAAGACATTGAAGGCTGCACAGTAAAAATCTATTGTTGTTCCTTAAAAAACTTTAACACTTTGAACTTCAATTTCCTAAAAACTTTGTTGGTGAAGCATAACACTATGAAAACCTTGTGAAACACCGTGGGTTTCGTTTCCTCAAAAACTTTGCTTGTGAAGTGACACACTTTGAAAAACAAGTTAAATACTTTGGACTTCACTTCCTTCAAAGCCTCGCAAGTGAAGTGAAGCACTATGAAAAACATATGAAAGACTTTGGAAAACATTTTCTATGTCTGTAATACAGAGAAGGGATTGGTGGAGGATAGAGAGAAAATGGTGGTTGGAGAGAGGGAAAGAATGTAAGAATGAACAACGTCAGAATAGATGGTCCATTCCTATTTATAGTGGTCTAAAGAAACTACCTTTTTTTTTATTATTTATTTATTTATTTTAATGCATGATTTTGAAGCATTAAAATATCAAACTACCTTTTTTTTTTTTTTAATGCATGATTTTTTTTTATTTTTATTTTTTTACCTATAAGTACCATATACATGGCAAGATCCAAGTAACTACGAGTTTGTAAAAGTATATATTCTTACTTCATATTTCATGGTATGGAGTTTCCCCACTCATATCTCACAGTATAGAGCAGGATAACAAGGCAAGAGAGGCAGACCGATAGAAACTTCTTGATCATGAGCAGCACCTATACCGTTTAAAAGCTTCTGATCATCATAGGCAGCACTATCGAGCCAATAGGAATTCCAGTGTTTGCGATGGCCATAAAGAGCGCAGACATGACAATGAAATACTTTCTTCCTTGACTTATTCAGTCCCACCTCCATCATCCGCATTTTACCTTAATAATCGCAATTTACAAAATATGAAATAGTCATTTTCGAGAAAACCTTGAAAGCAAGTGTAGACATGGCAAACATAGCTGAGAAGATGGAAAACTTAAGCAACCACTCTTTTTTATATTGAATAAGTTTTATTTCCAAAATAGATGCCATAAGTTGGCCTAAAGTAGAATTAAGACCACAAACTTCTAGCAATGCAATAGGCTTTTTGTTTTTCTTCATCCATATAACTTATACAATTGCAAAAGTAAATGCAACCACTGCAAAACCAAGCCCCACGCAAGAGTATATTGTATTTTTTTCATTTCCAATTTGTTCCATTGTGGCACTTGTAAATTCTAGCATAACATTGAAGGCTATACAGTAAAAATCTAATTGTTTTTCCTTAAAAAACTTGAACACTTTGAACTTCAATTTCCTGAAAACGTTGTTGGTGAAGCATAACACTATGAAAACCTTGTGAAACACTGTGGGTTTCGTTTCCTCAAAAACTTTGCTGGTGAAGTGACACACTTTGAAAAATAGTTTAAATACTTTGGACTTCACTTCATTCAAAGCCTCGCAAGTGAAGTGACGCACTATGAAAAACATATGACAGACTTTGGAAAACATTTTTTTTATGTCTGTAATACAAAAAAGGGATAGGTGGAGGATAGAGAGAAAATGGAGGTTGGAGAGAGGGAGAGAATGTAAGAATGACCAACGTAAGAATAGATGGTCCACTCCTATTTATAATGGTGTAAAGAAGCCACATTTTCTTTTTCTTTTTTTTTCCTTCTTCTTAATGCTCGATTTTGAAGCATTAAATTACCAAACATTTAAATAAAATAAAATAAAATAAATGAATCCTAGAAATACACACTAAATAGTGCACGATTTTGAAGCATTAAATTAGTATATCGATTAATAGCACGATTTTGAAGCAATAAATTACCAAACTATATTCTTTTGTTTTTTAACTCACGATTTTTTTTTTTTACCTATATGTACCAGATACATGGCAAGATCCAGGTAACTATGAGTTTGTAAAAGTATATAAATTCTTACTTCATATTTTGTGGTGTGGAGTTTCCCCACTCATATCTCATAGTATGGAGCTAGATAACAAGGCAAGAGAGGTAGACCGATAGAAACTTCTTAATCATGAGCAGCACCTGCATCGTTAAAAAGCTTCTGATCGTGATCGGCAGCACTATCGAGCCAATAGGAATTCCAGTGTTTGCGATGGCCATAAAGACCGTAGACATGACAACAAAATACCTTCTCCCTTGACTTCATATTCTTCAGTCCCACCTCCATCATCCATATTTTACCTTAATAATCTCAATTTACAAAATAGTCATTTTCGAGAAAACCTTGAAAGCATGGGTAGACATGGAAAACGTAGCTGAGAAAATGGAAAACATAAGCCACCACTCTTTTTTATATTGAATAAGTATTATTTCCAAAATAGATGCCATAAGTTGACCTAAAGTAGAATTAAAACCAAAAACTTCTAGAAATGCAATAGGCTTTTTGTTTTTCTTCATTCATATGACTTCTATAATTGCAAAAGTAAATGCAACCACCGCAAAACCAAGCCCCACGTAAGAGTATATTATATTTTTTTCATTTCCAACTTGTTCCATTGTGGCACTTGCAAATTCTAGCAGGACACTGAAGGCATCACAATAAAAATCTAATTGTTGTTCCTTAAAAAAGTTAAACACTTCGAACTTCAATTTCGTGAAAACTTTATTGGTGAAGCATAACACTATGAAAACCATGTGAAACACTGTGTGTTTCATTTTCTCAAAAACGTTGCAGGTGAAGTGACACACTCTGAAAAACAAGTTAAATACTTTGGAGTTCACTTCCTTGAAAACCTCGCAAGTGAAGTGAAACACTATGAAAAACATAGGAAAGACTTTGGAAAACATTTTCTATGTCTGTAATACAGAGAAGGGATTGGTGGAGGATAGAGAGAAAACAGAGGTTAGGAGAGGGAGAGAATGTAAGAATGAGCAGCGTAAGAATGGATGGTCCACTTCTATTTATAATGGTCTAAAGAAACTATTATATATATATATATATTTAATGCACGATTTTGAAGCATTAAATTGGCAAACATTATAAAAAAAAAAATGAATGCAATAAATACACACTAATTAGTGCACGATTTTGAAGCATTAAATTAGTATATTGATAGCACGATTTTGAAGCATTAAATTACCAAACTACCTTTTTTTTTTAATGCACAATTTTATTTTATTTTTAAATAGCATATACATGGCAAGATCCAAGTAAATACGAGTTTGCAAAAGTGTATACGTTTCTTCCTTCATATTTCATGGTACGGAGCTTCTTCACTCATATCTCATAGTATGAAGCAGGATGACAAGGCAAGAGAGCCAGACTAATAGAAACTTCTTGATCATTAGCAGCTCCAACACCGTTAAAAAGCTTCCAATCATCATCGGTAGAATTATCGAGCTAATAGGAATTCCAGTGGTTGGGATGGTCATGAAGAGCGTAGACAGGACAGCGAAATACCTTCTCCCTTGACTTCATATTCTTCAATTTCACCTCCATCATCCGCATTTTACCGTAATAATTGCAATTTACAAAATAAGAAACAGTCATTTTCGGGAAAACCTTGAAAGCAAGTATAGACATGGAAAACATAGCTGAGAAGATGGAAAACTTAAGCCTCCACTATTTTTTAAATAGAATAAGTATTATTTTCAAAATAGATGCCATAAGCTGACCTAAAGTAAAAATAAAACCAAAAACTTCTAGAAATGCAATAGGCTTGTTGTTTTTCCTCAGCCATACAGCTTCTACAATTGTAAAAGTAAATGCAACCACCACAAAACCAAGCCCCATGTAAGAGTATATTATATTTTTTTTCATTTCCAACTTGTTCCATTGTGGCACTTGTAAATTCTAGAAAGACATTGAAGGCAGCACAGTAAAAATTTAATTGTTGTTCCTTAAAAAACTTAAACACTTTGAACTTCATTTATCTGAAAACTTTGTTGGTGAAGCATAACACTACGAAAACCATGTGAAACACTGTGGGTTTCATTTTCTCAAAAACTTTGCAGGTGAAGTGACAAACTTTGAAAAACTAATTAAATACTTTTGACTTCAATTCCTTGAAAACCTCGCAAGTGAAGTGAAGCACTATGAAAAACATAGGAAAGACTTTGGAAAACATTTTCTATCTTTGTAATACAAAGAAGGGATAGGTGGAGGATAGAGAGAAAATGGAGGTTGGAGAGAAGGAGAGAATGTAAGAATGAAATACGTAAGAATTGATGCTCCACCCCTATTTATAATGGTCTAAAGAAACTACCTTTTTTTTTTTTTTTTTTTTTTAATGCACCATTTTGAAGCATTAAATTACCAAACTACCTTCTTTTTTTTTTTTAATGCATGATTTTTATTTTTTTTTTTATACCTGTAAGTACCATATACATGGCATGATCCAAGTAACTACGAGTTTGTAAAAGTATATAGGTTTCATACTTCTTATTTCGTGGTATGGAGTTTCTTCACTCATATCTCACAGTATGGAGCAGGAAGACAAGGCAAGAGAGGCAAACCGGTGGAAACTTCTTGACCATGAGCAGCACCTGCACCGTTGAAAAGCTTCTGAGCATCATCGACAGAACTATCGAGCCAATAGGAATTCCAGTGGTTGGGATGGTCATGAAGAGCGTAGACAGGACAGTGAAATACCTTCCCCCTTGACTTCATATTCTTCAGTTTCACCTCCATTATCCGTATTTTACCGTAATAATTGCAATTTACAAAATAAGAAACAATCATTTTCGGGAAAACCTTGAAAGCAAGTGTAGACATGGAAAACATAGCTGAGAAGATGGAAAACTTAAGCCTCCACTATTTTTTAAATAGAATAAGTATTATTTTCAAAATAGATGCCATAAGCTGACCTAAAGTAAAAATAAAACCAAAAACTTCTAGAAATGCAATAGGCTTTTTGTTTTTCCTCAGCCATACAGCTTTTACAATTGTAAAAGTAAATGCAACCACTGCAAAACCAAGCCCCATGTAAGAGTATATTATATTTTTTTTCATTTCCAACTTGTTCCATTGTGGCACTTGTAAATTCTAGCAAGACATTGAAGGCAGCACAGTAAAAATCTAACTGTTGTTCCTTAAAAAATTTAAACACTTTGAACTTCATTTTCTTGGAAACTTTGTTGGTGAAGCATAACACTATGAAAACCATGTGAAACACTGTGGGTTTCTGTAGACGTCCCTAAACGCCCCAGGAGGGTTAAGTCCCGTTTCGTTCATATTGGGGTCACTACAGTTCGGACTCAATTTGTGTCGGTTCTAAATCTGAACCAAAGAGTCCAAATCCGGCAAATCGTTTTGAAGAAAAACAGATTTTGAAAAGAAGTGCCAAACATGGACTGCTTTGCCAGATACAGAGTCGCCACCTAAATATTTTTAAAATGGAAAATTTAGGAAACCCTGACTCGGTGCCGAAGGCCACATGTCCGTCATCACCAAAGTGGTCTTGGCTCGGGAGCTTGGGTACGATCGGGAAAGGTCAGCTATGAGCACCCCTTTTCGCTCGGTCCGAAGACCGGCCTCTACTAACCGTGATATCTTATTTTGAAAACATTATATGTTCTTATTCCGGTTATTAGCCTAGAATTACTATGTTATGCGCACAACAAACAAGTATAGACTAGATCGCCTAATTTGGAAACAAACATTGCATATCCGTTCGTTTTGAAAATGCTTTAGAATTTGCTACTCGCAAGTAGGCTAAAACACGGATTTCAACGAATTTTTCCAACTCAAGCAATCCAACCTCCACCTACAGGCATTCAGGCAGTTTATCTCATATAAGCATTTAGCCACATGGTAAGCCCATCATGTGTCATTCACACGCATGCGATATGCTAAAGCCTAAATACTTACATTGTACTCCATGCCAAAACAATAAACTAGTTAGCAAACATGCATGTCCTAGTTCATGTTAAAAAATGGCTAATGCAACACATGCAAAGATGCAATCTAGACAGGCTCGACTATCCTAAGCATGGCATGTAGAATGCTACAAATAACACGTATTCAATTTGGAATTGAAATACAATGCAATTTGTATGATGTGCCGAGCCTGGCGCATGCGAAACAGATGAATGAATGCAAACATGCTATCATACTGTTATGCTAATTTAAATGTGCCCTAATCTACCATCATAAGCAGGTAAATAAAATGGAAGAAAGACGTGGGGTTGGAAGACATACACCCACTCACGCACACTTATTACAATTGCGCCCTCGCTCGGAGGGACCGAATAAATATTACAGTCCGAATAATAAATAAATTAATTATTACAAAATTTCTAATTATTTAACAAATAAATGCAAAAAGGAAAGGTGGCCACAGCCGCCCGCCTCGGGATGCGCGAATGATGCATGCTTGAGCCCGCCTTGCCCGGAAATCCGCACCATGTCATCAAGGTTTCGCCTCGCTTCTCTTAAAAATGCCAAAGTTTCGAACCGGTTCCTCGTGACGCTTTAGAACACCATCGGCTGAATATAATATCCACCGGCCGTGTACAATATCCATCGGCTGGAGATAAGGCTATCGGCATTAAATAAATGGCCGGTCGGCACTGAATGTTGCCGGTCGGCAGAAACTTCCTGCAGAAGACAGTTTTGACAGCAACAAGGGACAGACAGTGCATGGCATGAAATTTTAAGCAAATGTGTGCATCAATCATGCCCCTTATCATATTTGTGACTCAAAGGGGCATGTGCCTCAATTCTCGGGCCACCAATCACGCATTCCCATGCATGATGGCCCGAAGAACCAAGTTGTGCACTTTCATGTCAAATGCATGTAAACCAAACAAACAAAACAAGGCCCAATTCCTATCACCAAGTCAAGGAACAAGGCGCGTATGCAAGGTGCAATGCAACCTAAGCATGTTAGCTAATATGCAACATGATCATGGCAAGATACTTATGTAAGCATGCAAGCAAACATGAGGCAATGCAAGCCAAGCAAATGATGGTCTTAAACATGATCTAGGCAACCCCAAATAGGCCTAAAATCAGTGGCCAAAATGCCCCAAAGATGGAAGCCACCACACACACACACATGCATATGTTAAGGTACTAACTTAAGCATAAACAAGCAATTCTCGAGCGCACTCAAAAGAGGCTAAGTGTGGACAACCAACATGCATTGTAAAGCTCTGAAATCATGCTAAACATGGTGCCCAAACCAAGCAACAAAGCAAGCTAAACATGCAATTAAGGTCCAAGCACTTAAGGCAAGCCAAAGGGCTTAAACCAAGGTCAAACCCACCAAGCCTCACAAGGCCAAGGGGACTAAAAATAGGTCAAAGACAGACCTAAACAACACCCAAGGAACACCTAGATGGCATCTAAATGGTCCAAGCATAAAGGCACATACAAAGGCCAAAACATGAGGCATACAACATGCGCTTTCAAAGCAATAAAGAGGCGATTTAGGCAAGCATATGAGCATGCCAAAGGGACTGAAATTACATGTTGGGTGGTTCCAAACCACCAAAATAATGCAAGCAACACATGCTACACACTCACATACTTGAGGCATACAAGCTCGGCAAGCCACAAATGCAAAGGAGCTATACTAAACATGCCAAAATCAATCCAAACGACCATGGACAGACCTAAAGCATGGCAAAATAAGCACAAAACATTCATAAGTCTAATCCTAAATCATGCTCAAATAAAGGCTAACAACCTAAGACATGTTAAAGGCATTACAAGGCATTACATGGCAACTATGCTAAGCATGCATAAGGGACCAAAACCAACTTAAAATCATGTTATATCATGGTAATATGAGCATGAAAAACAGTCATGGCATGCTCAACACACACTTGAACATAGGCTTCCTCAAGAGGCCAAAACTTGTCCTTTTCAAAGACAACAAGGAGAGGGGGTGGCCCTCTCCTTCTTGGGACTTCAAGGCATCATCTACACCACTGAAATCCCTCAAGATTTTAGTGGTGAAGAGACCCCAACACCAAAATCCCGGAGCTCTCACAAAATAGCACAAAAATGAGGCCTTTCAAGGCCTAAGAGGGGCCAAACTTCCCCAAAGCACAAAGCACCCTTAATAAACTATCAAGAGGACTAAAAAATATAACTTTTTTGTATTAAACACCAAGCACAAAAACAGTTCAAAGATAGGTCAAAATGGAGTGCAAGAATGGGGTATATAAAGCAAGTTTCTCACCCTTGTTGACCTTCTTCACAAATGTTGACTTTGTTGCTTCCTTGAGCTCCAAACCAGTCAAGAACAACAAGAACAACCTCTTGGGACCTCAGTAGCCAAGGGAAGGTACTATGTGCTTGTGTGCAATAATGAGACACAAACACACACAAGGGCAAGAGAAGAAGAGGTATAGATATAGGTTAGATACACCAAAGCAAACCCTAAAAACCAGAGCTCTTCCTTCTCCTCTCCAATTTTTATAACCCTAAAGCAAGGGAGACAAGGCCTCCTCTTATAGAGGAGGCAATCTTGTAAGCTTAGTCACTAAGCCAAACAAGAGAGGCATCCCTCCATACACGTGTATGGAGGAGAAACCAATGCCATACAGCTGTCTCAAAATATCTGAAAAAGCAATCGACAAGAACTCCAGGCAAAGAATGTCATTTTGACAAAATTTAGTGCCGGCCGGCAACAAATAGTGCCGACCAACAATATATATTGCCGATGGCAAGAAAAACCAGCCGGTGGCCTCTAGCTAGTGCCGGTGGTGTGTGGGGATGCCTCAAAAGGCATTCCTTGCCCCTCCAAGGCAAAACACAAGTGTTTGGTGCAAAACCAGACACCTAAACAAATGAGTTCGAAATCCCGAGACAAGGCGCCAGAGTCGAGAACTCCAAACAAACACAAACATGGATAATCACCAAGTGTTCAAATGGTGATGTCCAAGTCTTGAGTACGGTCAAAAATGGGGTGCCTACAGTTTCATTTTCTCAAAAAATTTGCAGGTGAAGTGACAAACTTTGAAAAACTAGTTAAATACTTTTGACTTCAATTCCTTGAAAACCTTGCAAGTGAAGTGAAGCACTATGAAAAACATAGGAAAGACTTTGGAAAACATTTTCTATCTTTGTAATACAGAGAAGGTATAGATGGAGGATAGAGAGAAAATGGAGGTTGGAGAGAAGGAGAGAATGTAAGAATGAAATACGTAAGAATTTATGGTCCACCCCTATTTATAATGGTCTAAAGAAACTACCTTTTTTTTTTTTTTTTTTTTAATGCACGATTTTGAAGCATTAAATTACCAAACTACCTTCTTCTTTTTTTAATGCACGATTTTATTTTATTTTTTATTTTATTTATTTTACCTATAAGTACCATATACATGGCATGATCCAAGTAACTACGAGTTTGTAAAAGTATATACGTTTCATACTTCTTATTTCGTGGTATGGAGTTTCTTCACTCATATCTCACAGTATGGAGCAGGAAGACAAGGCAATAGAGGCAAACCGATGGAAACTTCTTGACCATGAGCAGCACCTGCACCGTTGAAAAGCTTCTGAGCATCATCGACAGAACTATCGAGCCAATAGGAATGCCAGTGGTTGGGATGGTCATGAAGAGCGCAGACATGAAAATGAAATAGCTTCTCCCTTGACTTCATATTCTTCAATTCCACCTCCATCATCCTCATTTTGCCGTAATAATCACAATTTACAAAATACGAAACAATCATTTCGAGAAAGCCTTGAAAGCAATGGTAGACATGGAAAACATGGCTGAGAAGATGGAAAACTTAAGCTTTCACTCTTTTTTATATAGAATAAGTATTATTTCCAAAATAGTTGCCATAAGCTTCCTAAAGTAGAAATAAGACCAAAAACTTCTAGAAATGCAATAGGCTTTTTATTTTTCTTCAGCCATACAATTTCTACAATTGCAAAAGTAAATGCAACCACTGCAAAACCAAGCCCCACGTAAGAGTATATTATATTTTTTTTCATTTCCAACTTGTTCTATTGTGGCACTTGCAAATTTTAGTAGGACATTGAAGGCAACACAGTAAAAATCTAATTGTTGTTCCTTAAAAAACTTAAACACTTTGAACTTCAATTTCCTAAAAACTTTGTTGGTGAAGCATAACACTATGAATACCATGTGAAACCCTGTGGGTTTCATTTTCTCAAAAACTTTGCAAGTGAAGTGACACACTCTGAAAAAAAAAAGTTAAATACTTTGGACTTCACTTCCTTGAAAACCTCGCAAGTGAAGTGAAGCACTATGAAAAACATAGGAAAGACTTTGGAAAACATTTTCTATGTTTGTAATACAAAGAAGGGAGAGGTGGAGGATAGAGTGAAAATGGAGGTTTGAGAGAGGGAGAGAATGTAAGAATGAGCAACGTAAGAATGGATGGTCGACTCTTATTTATAATAGTCTAAAGAAACTACCCTCTTTTTTTTTTTTTAATGCACGATTTTGAAGCATTAAATTACCAAACATTATAAAATTTTTTTTTAAAATGAATGCTATAAATACACACTAATTAGTGCATGATTTTGAAGCATTAAATTACCAAACTACCTTTTTTTTTTTAATGCACATTTTTTTTTATAATTAGTGTGTATAATTGATATACTAATTAGTGTGTATAATTTTATTCTTTCAAAAATTAATTATAAAATTATGAAGTTGTTTATAATGAATGCTATTAATCTAAAAATATTTTTGTGAGTATACATTGAAGTGTTATTTTCTATAAAAATAAAAAATAAAAACTCAACTTTTTGTAATTTACCTACTTTGTCTCTATCCTTCATTCTTATGAACTTTTCTTATTCATGGGTAATTTGGTAATTTTACATAAAAATATATAAATTGAAAAAATTTCCAAACATTGCACGAGTCAAAAAGTTAACAATGTATCAAATAAATTAGTTTTTTTAGTATTAAATTTTTATAACTTGATTTTGAGTCAATAAATTATGTTTTAGCTAAAATTCCAATGAAAACTATATTTTAGCAAATAGACAGGTTACTTCATTACATCTCTCTTTGGTTGAGTTTTAGAAATTATGTTTTGAAAAATATTAAAATTTTAAAAATTAGTTAGGTAAAAAAATGAAAATATATATTATTTTCATTTGATTTTTTATTTTTGGGTAGGAAATAATTTTTAATTTTTTTAAAATTTTATTTTTGATATTTATTTATATTAAATTAATTTTTAATATTTAAAAAATAATAATTAAAAACTCAACCAAATGGAGCCTAAGCCAAGGAGGAGCGACAAATCTTCTAGAAGGAAATAATCGCTTTGTTGTGCCATGTCAGCAGCACACAAACAAACAGTGCCTTGTTTTGGAGAAGTTATTAGTCGGTTTCATCCTGTGTGTGCAAGGCATGCATGGGTTTTGTCCAAAAAGCCAACGATTGTTAACTATTTGACCATATAGAGCCAAAAACCAAACTATAAGGGCAAAATTGGTGCAATTAGAAGCACAGGGACCAAAATGAAACCACAAGTAAACTATAGAGAGCATTGTTGTAATTTGCCCTTAGATTTATCAACATAATCCAAAATCTTAAACCCGAGTTACTTATTAGTAGTGGTGTTTATATAATATGGTGCATATACATAATTCATTCAATGTATAAAAGTTCCATAACAACCACAACCACGAATTATATTCAGTCCAATTTACAAATTATATGCCAAAAACTAAAACTAAGAGTGGCATAAAAAAATAAAAACAAATTAATTAATTAAATAACGGAAAATATAAGATGAGAAACCACATCCAAAGTTATGCGAGAGGAATTAATCCAACAACAAACAAGGATCTTTATAGAATAACAAAAATCTCGACCCAATAGCAAACAAACATCTTAATAGAACAACAAAACTTATAATTCATAAAGTTGCTCCAGCAAATACGATATCGATTCCATGAGCCAAAGGATCATCAACAGCTTGCTCTATGTAGAATGTAAAATATCCAAATCCACAAGAAACAGCCACTGCAATGGTCCAGCATGATTTAGTGTTCTTTGAAATTATCTGACTCACAAAGTATAAATAGATCAAGCATAACTATTGTTATTTAAATAACCCATGTTGCCATGAAATAATAATACAAACTAATAAGAAAATGAAGAACCAGAGGTCATGTCCATCTGAGAGGCCTAAGTAGGTGGATTTGTCAAATAATCTTGAGATTGTGACTATCAATTGGGAGACAATATCATGAATTTGAAATATAGTATTGGCAAGCTCAAATATGACAATAGAAAAGCACTAACAAAATGCCATAAAATAGAACCTTTTTTGTCCATTAAGGGAGTGGTCATGGTGATGTACATGTATGTATCAAAGTGTCCAAGGTCTAATCTATCTGTTCTGGTCCTGAAGAACTTTAACCCTTCTTTTTGGGAACCTATCAAACACTACTACAACATTCATTCATCCAGAAAAATGTGAAAGCTGGTGATCTTAAATGCAATAAAGACTACTCAACAATTGGTCACTGAAAATGCAGTCAAGTGTTCTTCCCAAACCTCATGTACATATTAACGCATAGATGTCAAAGATTATTTGTTAGTGCTTATCAAATTTGACAATCTGAACAATAGGGTATGACTCATCTAAATTGTTATCTGCATTGTTGCCCCCATTTCGAAGTGAACCATCTTCAAAAAAACATTCGAATATCTACCCAAATTGTCCAACTCAATTCAACTTATTCAACAAACACAGCTTGTTTAATAATATAACATACCCAAGGTTTCAAAAAGCGGTTGCGGTCACCGTAATAGATACGGTGGCACAGTTGCGGTTGCGGAGTACAAAGGCTATGGCGTAACCATTGCGATAATTGGCGTAACCGTTGCGATAATTGGAACTGTGATTTTTTTTTTTAATTTTTTGCACAATTTGAAGAAAAATTACCGATATGCATATTTTTTTTTTCCTTCTAAAATCACATTTATTAGGGTTTAAAATAGATTTTGATCTTGTTAATTTTTAAGTATGATCCAATATATTTCATATTTTCAAATCACTATAAAATGAGCTTTCAACATTTTATTTTAATAGTTAATGACTTTAAGAATAATTGATGAAAAATTAAATTATAATTAATTTCCCTCTGCATTCCCTTTCTTGGAAATATAGAAAGATTTGAAGAGATGAAAATAAATTAAATTATTATAATGTATTTTCCCCTAAACATGTTAAATGGTAAACAAAAATATTGAACTAATAACTAGATATAATATCTCATGGTGAGCATGAGTTCGCAATAATTAAAAAAATACTATTCAAAATCTAAAAAAACACCAAAATAATTGCTTGGTTACAGTTTTTTAAAAACACTTTTCAAAAAATTATACTTTTTTATTTTTCATATTTTTTGTTTTTACTGAATTTTTAAAATATTTTAAGTAATTTTTTTTTAATTTTTAGACATACCTAACATAAATATACTTAAAAAGTAAAAAATTTGTAAAAAAAACCTTTTAAAAATTCACTAAATATCAAAAATACAAAAAAAAAAAAAAAAATCAGTACATTTTTTGTGTTTTTATGTATTTATTAATTTTTTAAAATATTTTTTCACTAATTTTTTACTTTTAAATATATCTAAGTTACTTGCATCTAAAAAAGTAAAAGAAAAAAAAATGTTTAAAATTTTAAAAATATTCGCTAAAAAAAAAAACACAAAAACCAAAAAACTCAATTTTTAAAAAACTTAATCCGAAAAACTCAAACCAAACACACTGAATATTTTTTTTGTACAATCAAATAACACACTCTACATGATAATAGGTGATATTGGATTGTAAACATGCCCCCACATTGATGCTAGAGTTTAAAACCAATATCACACCAATATATTTTGTCGATTTATTATATATACTAATTAATGTACACACTATTGTATCAATTAGTGTTATACTATTATTACTAACTCCACCTATTATGCAAATTATAAATACACAAAACATCTAAAATTATACCACATCATCGATTAGTATACTCATTAGTACATATAGCATTATTCATATTTTGTATATCCACATAATCAAATCACCATAATAAGCAATTATGCTCATCTTGACATAATAAATTCAATAAATGTAAATTTAGGTAGCGTTCTAGCCTTGTTTGGCATAATCTATTTTAGTCTATCTTTTTATCTTTTTTGAGTCACATCAATCAACATCTCCTCTTTACTTTTATACATATCTTTTTATAAAAAGTCAAAAAGTATACTTATTTAAAATATCACAAACCATATTTAACAAGAATAATGTGGATCAACATGCTAAAGATCGTGAAATGTTGAATTAATTATAAGATACAATAGCTCACACTCGGTAGTGCTATATGTATCAATTAATGTATCAACAAGTGTTATGATATTATTATTGACCCCACTCATTATACAAATTACAGATACTTAAAACCTCTAAAATTATGTCATATCATTTGTTAGTACACTAGTTACTATACTAATTGATGCATATAACATTATTCTAGCTCAGAATGAGCATGAGTGCTATTTATATTTAACAATTAAGAAAATACATGTGGATAATTAAAAGATTTGGCTTCTCTCAAGTTGGGCCTATTTTGCAATCGATTTTGATGATTCGAACCATTTACTTTTTAAAACTCATTGGGTAGAGTATTCTAATAAAAAATAAAATAATCGGATATTGGTATATTTCAATCAAATTTTTATTATAAAAAATAAATGATTATTTTTGAAATTATATTTAAGGTTCATTTTTTAAAAACAAATATGATTTACACATATAATTACGGGTGTCCAATCGTCTTAATTTTTGCATGAATATTCTACTAAACAAGTATTAAAAAGTGAACGTTCAAATCATCGAAATTGATCACAAATATAGGCCTGTTAAGTTCAAACGCTCTCTTAAGTTGAGCTCACAACTTGAGAGAAGTTATACTCGTAAATAAAAGCTAATAATATCAAATAATAATATTATGCAACAATATTTTTTTTTCTTAATTAAAGGAGATTCAATATTTAGACGCAACAGATATTGAATTGTTCCCCAACCAAAAAAAAAAAAAAAGAAAAGAAAAAGATATTGAATTGTTGATTTGTAATATATTAAATTGTTCACAGATGTGCTGGTGTTTTACGAATACCCAATACAAATGTGCCATGTAAGCATAAAAAACTGAGACTTCCATTTTTTTAAAAAAAAAAGTTTTCCTCTCCCACTTCTTTTTTTTTAATATTTTCCTCTCCCACTTCTTCTATCGGTGTTTTCCATTGCCATTTGTCTCTTAGCCAAGTTCATCCCACCATTCTTCATTGCAATCTCACTGATCACACTATTCAACAGACGCCCTAACCTTTAAAACCCATGGTCGTCAATGAACGCTGGTAAGATGGAAGAACTCTTGGCCGCCGACACTTAGAAAGAATCTTCCTATTTGGACCTATCATCACCATTATAGTTGGTGAAAAATTTAAAAATTCTTTAGATATTGATTTGTGATTGTGTATCAATTTTAAATAGTAAATAACAATCTTAATTAAACAATCAAGACAAATCGACACAACGATTTTAACGTGAAAAAACTATAATTGAAGTGCTTCCAATTGTGATAAAAAAAATCACAAGCCAAAGCCACAAAACAATCCACTAAGAAGACATGAAGGAATTACACAAGTGTACTCTACCTAGCGAATCCACGCCTGAATCGAACCGACCCCTATGTGCGTCTTCCAGCCCTGTCTTCACCTCAAAATAGTCTTACCCAACGTTAAATTTACAATACCGATATCAAATCCACGACGATGAGCCACCCGAATCCACTAAATCTTCGTGCCCAAATTTCATGGAATCCAATCAGAGAACAACTCTCTCTTTTGTATTAAATAAATAAAACAAATAAACCCTTTGATGTATTCCACTCAATTCATGATAAATCTCTCATAGATATCAAGGGAAAACAAACAAAGAAGCTCAAAATAAAAACCCTAATATCCAAGAATAAGATCTGAAAGTCGTACTCTAAAACTGGACTGAACTGCACCTTTTATAGCAAATTGTTCTGCGATCTATGCTCGAGCACAAGAATAGCCACTCAAGCGAATTGACGCTCGAGCGCTGGAAGTTTCGTTCGAGCTCAAAAGCATAACTTCCAGTACTTTTGCAGACAATTCAAACTTCTGAAATTAAAGATTCTCCGCTCGAGCGCACAAATGGCCGTTCGAATAGACAAACAACTTCGACTGTATTTTTGTTTTTTTGCTTCAAGGGCGTTGTCCCCTGGACCCTCGCGAGCTGACCAGGCAGCTCGATCCCCGATATACTCAACGAAGTGGCAAACATGATAATATAAACATCACAAACTTCTCTGCAAGGTACAATTCGGGTTGGATCCGCATCTAAAACTCATAGTCTCACTGAAATAAAAGAACGAACAAAATTAGAACTAAAAAGAGTTTTGTGAAATAGAATTACCAAGAATAAAAACCTAACAGTTGCAAATAGAAATCTAATTCAAAGAAACCTAAATGGAAAATCAGTGTTGGTTTTGCAAATTCTTGTTGGTGGTGTTTTTGGGTGCTTTTTAATTTTTTTGTCGTTGTTGTTGGTGTATAACTCAATGAATTTAAAGAACGAAGGCAGAATTGTGAATAAAATAATGGAGTAAAAAATGAATAATTACATTCACATTGTAAATAGATATTTATACAATATATACAAGTTGGAAATAGAAAAGTCAATTATAAGGATTGTGATTGACATATATAAGCAGTAAATCAAGGTGATAAATTAGTGATTGTGAATCTTATTGAGGTGAGTGGGTCTTCTTTCCTAATATGCCCCCGTAAGAGTGTGCTTCCATCGGAAACACCGATCTTGGAATGAAGAAGCCTGAACCGTGACTTGGCCAATGGCTTTGTGAGAACATCAGCAAGTTGATAGTGAGTAGAGACATGAGCAACAGTTAGAGAGCCATTGGATACTTTATCACAGACAAAATGGTAGTCAAGCGCAATGTGCTTCATCCAAGAGTGGAAAACGGGGATTGGCACACAGGTATGTAGCACCAAGATTGTCATATAGGAGATGGGGAGCTCGAGTAGGATAAATACCAAGTTCACCAAGGAGATTAGTGATCCAAGTGAGCTCCGTGGAGGCGATGGAGCGATATTCAGCTTCAGTGGAAGATCGAGCTACTGTTCTCTGCTTTTTGGAGCACCATGAAACAGGGTTGGACCCTAGGCAAATAACATAAGCAGAGATGAAGGTGCAATCATCATGATTGCCAGCCTAATCGGCGTCTGAATAAGCAGTGAGGTGGAGTAGGTGGAAACCGCAGAGAGATAACCCAAATGAGATAGTGTGCTTTAGGTAGCGAAGAAGACGCTTGGCAGTAGCCCAGTGGGTTTGTGTAGGGGCATGCATGAACTGAGCTAGCTCGTTGACAATGTAAGCAATATTAGGTCGAGAGAGTAATAGATATTGCATACCACCAATCAAGCTGCAGTAGCTGGTGACATCAGCAGCAGGTGTACGATCTGAAATAATCAAGTGGGTAGAGGAGCTAATTGGGGTCACAGACTTCTTCAGATCATC
The DNA here is from genome assembly GCA_025200525.1 of Camellia lanceoleosa. NCBI lineage: Eukaryota > Viridiplantae > Streptophyta > Magnoliopsida > Ericales > Theaceae > Camellia > Camellia lanceoleosa. Next base: position 166,114 of record JANUSC010000372.1, read on the forward strand.
CATGTTGAAATGTTTGAGGAGATCACAAATGCATTTATGTTGGGACATAAATAATTCATGGTCATTAGAAATGACTTCAGCCCCTAAAAAATAGTGAAGAAAACGAAGATCTTTGATGGAGAATCGGTTCAAGAGAGAGCCAATAATTGTTGTGATGAAGTTAGAAGAATTCCTTGTAATTAATAAATCATCAATATAAGCAAGAAAATACATAGTGAGATGGCCTTTAGAATAGATAAAGAGAGAAGCGTCGCTCTTGGAGTTGGAAAAACCAAGAGAGATGATAAACTGCTTTAGTTCTTGAAACCAATCACGAGGTGCTTGCTTAAGACCGTAAAGAGAATGGTGAAGCAAACAAACATGATAAGGCCAAGTGCTATCGACAAAATTGGGGGGTTGAGACATAAATACCTCCTCAGATAAGTGCCCATGAAGAAAAGCATTGTTTACATCCAACTGATGAATGAAGGAGAACAGAGAAATAATCAGAAAACTATATTTGACAGATATTATTTCATAGAAGTCTCAATTACACTTTGCAACTCCAAAACTGTTATTATATAGGCACACCTCACTACTAACAAACTTACAACCATCTTAACAAACTAACTAATAGAAGTTACAAGGATTTGCTAATGTATAATGAACTAACACTAATGTGCACCAGACACTCTTAACCTATACACACTGTAGAGGTATAACTGATCTGCTATAATCGCTTCATTGCTGGCCAGAATCGCTTCTGCATTGAGGAGAAGCATGGCTAGCACACGGTAAGGCTTGAGCTGCAGGTGATTGATCTGGATCATGAACTGATTTGCTACCATGTAATTGATCATGAACTGATCTGCTACCATATGATTGATCGGCTCTGCTGCATCTGTCATCATCTCCCGTCAAGCTGAAAGTGGGAAGATCAACAAGAAGCTTGGATTTGAGAAACAGAAAACGGCCAACAGGGAGAGCTTTAGTAAACACATCAGCAATCTGATCAGAAGAAGCAACATGACGAATAAGAAGCTGCTTGGCAGACACCTTTTCGCGAACAAAATGATAATCTATTTCAATATGTTTAGTCCGGGCATGAAAAACAGGATTAGAGGCTAAGGATAAGGCAACAGATTATCACACCAAAGGACAGGAACAGAGGAAGAAAGATGCATATCATGCAACAACATTTGAAGCCAAGACACCTCAACTGCAGCCTGAGCCATGGACCGATATTCAGCTTCTGTAGAAGAGCGCGCCACAGTGGACTGCTTCTTTGCTGTCCAAGAAACCAAATTGGAACCCAGATAAAGACAGAAACCAGAAGTAGATCGTCTATCACAAGGATTACCAGCCCAGTCAGCATCAGAGAAGGCATGAATATCAAATGAACTGGGAGAAAAATGTAAACCATGATGCAATGTGCCATGAACATATCTGAGTAGACGCTTAACCTTAGCAAAATCGTCTTGAGAAGGGGATTGCATATGTTGACAAACCTGATTCACAGCAAAGGCCAAATCAGGATGAGTAATAGTCAAATATTGTAAACCACCAACAAGGCTTCAGTAGAGAGAAGGATTGGAAAAGGCAGAGGAAGAAACGGAAGACAGTGAAGATGAAGAAGGACTAAGAGGTGAAGGGGCAGGCTTGCAATCAAACATTCCAGCTTGTTGAAGTAACTTAGAAGCATAATAAGATTGCGATAAGAAAGAACCAGAAGAAGAAGTAGTAACAGATATACCCAAAAAGAAAGAAAGAGAGCCAAGATCTTTGAGGGAAAAGGCAGAGTGAAGCTGAGAAACCAAGGACTGAATATGAGAAGAAGAGTTACCAGTAACAAGAATGTCATCAACATAGACCAAGAGATAAGTAAAAGTGGTAGAGGTAGATTGAACAAACAAAGAATTATCACAATGACTAGGAACAAAACCAATATGAAGCAGAAAAGAGGAGAAGGTGGAAAACCAAGCTCTAGGAGCTTGTTTAAGACCATAAAGAGCCTTGTTCAATCGACACACATGAGTAGGAAACTGAGAATTCTCAAAACCAGGTGGTTGAGTCATAAAGACCTCTTCTTCAAGCTTGCCATGAAGAAAGGCATTAGACACATCCAACTGTTTAATAGACCAATTGAAATGAAGAGCAGCACAAAGGAAAACTCGAATAGTTGGTTGCTTAGCTACGGGGCTGAATGTATCCAAGAAATCAACACCAGCTTCTTGAAGATAACCTTTGGCAACAAGGCGAGATTTATACCGAGCAATAGAGCCATCTGAATTCTTTTTGATTCGAAAAACCCATTTACAGCCAACAACATTTTGATTTGCAGAGGAAGGAACAAGAGACCAAGTCTGTTGAGTCTGAAGGGCTTGAAATTCATCAAGCATAAATTTATGCCAATGAGGACACTGCAAAGCTTCTTTATAAGTGCGAGGCTCAGTGTCAAGAAGGGTAGCAACTAAACAAGACTGTGCAGATTTGGCTGTCTTACTACGGGTGAGCATATGATGAGTATTGAGAGAGTCAGAAGAAGGACGAGGAATAATGGGAATAGTCAGATTAATACCAGGTGGAGATGAAGATAACGGGGAAGAGATAAAACCAGGATTAGGTGAGACAAGAGGAGAAGCAGAAACATGTGTTGGATGAGAGGATGGGAATGAATTGGGAGAAGATGCTGAAACCGAATTAGACTGAGGAGGAACCTGCGGAGAAGACACAGAAGAAGTAGGTCCCCAAAAGAATGTTTTAAGAGCAGATTTTGAAGAAAGAAGAGGAGGTGAAGAAGAATCAGTAGAAGCAAAAGGAAAAGAACTTTCATCAAATACAACATGCCTAGAGATGTAAATTTTACCAGAAAGAGGATCCAAGCATCGGTATCCTTTGTAACTTGGATGATAACCGATAAAGACACAAGCCGTAGATCTTGGTTGCAATTTGTGACAAGTATAAGGTCTCAACCATGGATAACATCTGCAGCCAAACACTTTAAGAAAATTATAATCTGGAGGATCCTGAAACAGCACCTCATAGGGACTGAGATTGCCCAATGTAGGAGAAGGCATTCTATTAATCAGATAAACAACAGTTGCAAGCGCCTCAAACCAGAATTTCAGAGGTACAGAGGATTGATCAAGCAGAGTGATGGTTGTCTCAATGATATGTCTCAGGCTGCCAAAGAACGCCATTTTGAGATGGAGTATGAGGGCAACTAAGCCGATGGACAATCCCGAAGATTTAAGAAGAGTTTCAAATTGATGACTAGTATATTCTCCCCTCCATCGGGCCAGAAATTTTAAGAGAAGTTGAAAATTGGTTTTCAAAGATAGGTTTTAAATTCTAAGAACTTAGAATATACTTCACTTTTATAAGACAGAGGGTAAATCCGTAAAATGACTAAAAGCATCAATGAAAAACAACATAGTAAGTAAAAGAAGATCAAGACTTGAGTAAAGGACCCCAAACATCCGAAAGTGAATCAGAGTGAAAGGAGCATGAGTGTTATTAGTGGAAAGAACAAAAGGGAGTCTATGACTTTTTGACACACAGCAAGAATGACAAAAAGTGTTACAATCTTGATGACTAAGAGACAAACCACTTTTATTTGCAACAGTATGAAATACAACAGAAGAAGGATGCCCTAGTCTCTTATGCCAAACAGTAGCAAGAGAACTAGTACCAGAAAAAGCTTTATGAGAAATTGAAGAAGGAAACTGGTAGAGGCCATTTTGATGATGTCCTCTACAGAGCACCTTGTTGGTGAGCTTGTCCTGAATCACAAAGGACTCATTGTCAAAAGTAATACGACAATTGTTATCAGAAGCAAGCTGATGAACAGAGAGCAAATTTGATGAAATTTGTGGAACATGAAGAAGATTGGTAAGTCTAAATTGAAAAGAAGGAGATGACAATATACCAGTGCCAGAATTATAAATTGGAAGAGTATTGCCATCACCAATCATGACTTGATCATTGCCTTGGTAGGGTTAATAAAAATGCAGATTATTCAGATCATTGGTGAGATGAGAAGTTGTAGCGGAATCAACATACCAAGGAGCTGAAGTAGACTGCATAGAGGTGGACATAGTAGGAAAAGGAGTTTGTGCAGAAAAAGCTCTGGGAGTAAAAGCAGGCATTTGTGAAGGTCCCATGGTGTAGGAAGGAAATACAGGTTGAAAAGAAGTATTCAGTCGATGTCAACATTCTAAAGCAGAGTGATTTCCTTTTCCACAGATTTGACAGGTCAAGCCATAACTCTGAGGTCTTCCTCCTCTTCTGCCTCGTTGACTGCTGTACCTATTACCACCTCTATACTGGCCTTGAGATCGAGAACCTCCTCTATTCTGAAAAGAGAAATTTCGAGAGGAAGATTGACCATAATACTGCTGATTATGAGGAGATGGAACTGCACCTAATACAGATGAGGTAGCAGCAGTATTGTCTGTGAGTAAATGAGGATTCGTAGCAGAGAAAGCCACAGTGAGATCAGGTGTACCATGCTTGTGACTATTTTCAACATGTATGGCTTCGGAACACAAGAGAGAACAAAGTTCTTCCATTGAAAGTACCTCTGATTTGGCTCGAATTGTGGTTTTGAATGCATTGTACTCCTCAGGCAAGCCATTGAGGATTAGAAGAATAAGATCTTCATCACAGACTGGAGAAGAAGCCAAAGCAAGTTGTTCAACAAGATCTTTGATTTCTTGAAGATAGGATTCCATAGACTTGGACTTCTTTGTAGTAGTGCTCAAACGATTCTTGATCTGATGAATATGAGAGCGAGAAAGTGATGTGAATCGTTTCTCAAGAGTCGACTAAACAAAGACAACAATTCTTCAGATGAAGAATGGAAGAAAATATGGAAGGAGTAAGAGTTGCAATGATGCAACTGAGAAGACAAGAGTCTGTCAACTTCCATTGCAGAAACTCAGGATTAGAAACTATCTTATGATCAGAATCAAGCATTGTAGCAGATGGACATGTATTAGATCCATCAAGAAAACCAAATAACTCTGTAGCTTCAAAGAAATTTTGGATTTGACTTCTCCAAATTGAATAGTTTGAAGCTTCGAGTTTAACTGTGATCAAAGCATTAAGATTGGAAACTAGAAGGAGAACATTTGCAGGCAAAGTTTGCTTCTCAGCTTGAATCACCATTGTTGCTCGTGAGAGCTCTAAAGCTCTGATACCATGAAGGAGAACAGAGAAATAATCAGAAAACTATATTTGACAGATATTATTTCATAGAAGTCTCAATTACACTTTGCAACTCCAAAACTGTTATTATATAGGCACACCTCACTACTAACAAACTTACAACCATCTTAACAAACTAACTAATAGAAGTTACAAGGATTTGCTAATGTATACTGAACTAACACTAATGTGCACCAGACACTCTTAACCTATACACACTGTAGAGGTATAACTGATCTGCTATAATCGCTTCGGTCATTTCCGCAATCGCTTCAGATTGAGGAGAAGCATGGCTAGCACACGGTAGGGCTTGAGCTGCAGGTGATTGATCTGGATCATGAACTGATCTGCTACCATGTAATTGATCATGAACTGATCTACTACCATGTGATTGATCGGCTCTGCTGCATCTGTCATCAATGAATTGGCCAGCCATGAGAAAGTGCAAGTGTGAGAACAACATGAATAGTAGTAGGCTTGATAACGAGGTTGAAGGTCTTGTAATAGTCAATACCAGGACGTTGGTTAAAACCTTTTGCAACAAGTCGAGCTTTGTAGCGATCAATGTTCTTAACTCGAAAAACCCACTTGCACCCAACGATATTCTGATTGGGTTGTCAGGGAACAAATTCCCAGGTTTGATTGTGAAGGAGAGTAGTGAGCTCATCACACATGGTTTCTCTCCATTTGGGATGGTTGAGGGCTTGAGAAATAGAGGCAGGTTCGAGGGTTTGAGGAAGAGGATGTTTAGAAACTACATAGGAAAACTTGGTTGATGGTTTGGAAATATTGTTTTTAGAGCGTATGGTCATGGAATGGGTATTGGGAGGAGTGGTGGCTTGGACGAGATAAGGGGAGGAACGAGGAGAGATAGTAGACCTTGGAGCACCAGCATGCATAGAGGAAGAGTCATTTGGAGAAGTGTCCAAGTTGAGACCCATAACCAATGGAGGCCCACCAACCCGCATGGTGTCAGGAATAGAATGAAGTGATCTAGTAGGGGATTGAGAAGAATCATGCGGGGTGGGAAAAAGTGTGGAGGGATTGGACGGAGCATGAGCTGGAGTAGGGAACGAGATACTATGTTGACGCTGAATTGATGGGGGAGAAGGAAGGGGAATAATAGTGGCTAGATCGAGGAATGGGGTTGGTGGAGAAGAGCAAGAAAGTGTAGAATTAGAAAAAGAAGGGGGTGAAGTTGGGGAAGGAGGAAGGAAATTTGGTGACACAAGTGTAGAAGGGTTGTCAAATTGAATGGATGTAAGGGAAGGAGAAATCGCGGCCCATTTGGAAAAAGTAAAATCATTTACTTGATCACGCTTGTGGAGCGGAAACAAAGAGGGAAAATTATCTTCAATAAAATGAACATGTTTTAAACTTGGGAAATAAAGAAAAGATATTAGATTTATTTGCCATAGAAAATAACCATGAATGTTTTGTATAGTGATCGAAGAAAAAGACATACAAATAGGAGGACTCCAAACATCCGTATACAATAGATCTAAAGGACATCAACTTTTTAAACCGGACACACCAAAAGGTAATTTGTGACTTTTGTTACAACGACAAGAATCATAGAGAGTTTATTAGAGGGCACAATTTGACTAGGGACTTTGGATGACGGGTGACCAAGGCGATCATGCCAATGATCAAGAGAAGTCTTGACACCGTAACACGCTTGCTTTATCATCGGATGGGTCTCCCTGGTGCTTGGTCACTCGTACACTTCATTCTTGTTCTGTCTTTAAGCGAGCGGTGCTCCCGTGACTAGATCCTTAGCACAAAAGGAAGAAGGGTAAAATTCAACTGAGGCATTATTTGTTTTGGAAAATTGGGGTACAGAAATTAGATTATGTTTCATGGATGGAACACATAAAACATTGGAAAGTGTAAAAGAATTAGGAGGAGTGGTAAGGGTGGTGTTTCCAGTGTGTAATATGCAAACCTGTACCGTCACCAATGATAATATTGTTGGGTCCTTCGTCAGGCTGACGAGGTGAGAGGTTGTTGAAATCAGCGGTGACATGGTGAGAAGCACCTGTGTCAAGAAGCCATTAGAGCTTGAGCCACAACCACTACCCATGGTTGTGTGATTTGCTCTAGTTGGCATGGGCAGTCCGAGTTGCCATTTCAAGGAGTAGCATGCACGAGCATTGTGACCTCTGTTGTCACAGTATTGACAGATCATTGTAGAGCCTTTGTTGGAGTTGTGTCCCTGATTATTGTTGGTGTTATTCTGACACGGACCACCATGCTTATTGTGGTTTTGAGAATATTTCTTGTGAGATTGAATTCCTTGTCACTGTTGATTAAAACGAGCAGCATTGGCAGTCATAACAACGGGTATGCTCTCGTTACGTTTGAGGAATGATTCGTATTCCATAAGCTTGTCATGAAGCTCCTCAAAGCCTATGACAGTGTCACGCGCTCTGATTGCAGCAACGAGTTCCTTAAACTCGGATCCAACTCCATTCAAGACATGAAGAATGAGGTTGGGGTTTGGTACTGGTGAGCCAATGATTGCAAGTTCATCAACAATGCCACGAATGAATCCGAGATATTCAGCGATAGATCTTGTTTCTCATCTTTTGTCGAGTTGATCCATCAATCCCATAACCGGAGAGGATGACGGATTAGCATAATATTTTGCAAGGCGATTATACGCCTCAACAGCAGTTTTTGAAGAACTGACCATTAGTATTACTTGATCAGAAAGAGATGAGAAAATACCATGAAAAAGCAACTTGTTTTGTCTTTGCCATAGAGTGCTTTGGGTTGGGAATTTGTTTTCCTTCACCGGTCAATTCAGCAGGTGGACGGGGTTTCTATCCGTCGATATATCTGAACAGATCGTAGACAAAGAGCATCGAATCAAACTGAGCCTTCCATGAAGGATAGTTCTCTGGGGTTAACTTGACGGGCAATTGTGTTGAGTTGAGAACAATGAGATTGCTTTGGCTAAGAGAGAGAGTGACAATTGGTTGACTGAGGGAATGTGTGGCTGTGCTCTGTCCTGTCCTGATGAGAGAAGAATTTCAACGAAAAAGAAGGCAGATTTAGGATCGTTTTAGATGACTCGTAGGAGCTTATGAGGCTCTGATACCATAAAGAACCAAAGCAGAATTGTGAATAAAATAATGGAGTCAAAAATGAATTATTACATTGATATTGTAAACAGATATTTATACAAGATATACAAGTTGGAAATAGAAAAGTCAGTTGTACAGAACCTAGGAATAAGGATTGTGATTGACATATACAAGCAGTAAATCAAGGTGATGAATTAGTGATTGTGGATCTTGTTGAGGTGAGTGGGTCTTCTTTCCTAATATAATTAATTAATTTTGGGGATTTTTTCAAAAAGAAAAGGGCCACTGTGGTATTCCACGAGGGTTAGTGGGATGATTTTGGACCAATTTAGGGAGTTTTCTAGTAATGAGAGAGATTTGGAAGAGAAAAAAAACCCGATTTTGTCATCTAGAATAGAAAATGGTGCTGGTATGGAATAGAAAATAAGGGCACGAGTTGATGTTTAATTTATAACACTGCAAATTTTGTGTGAACGATTGTTGTTTGCAGTGTTTCTATCATAATGGGAACAGTGGCTATGTAAACAGAGAAAAGAGGAAAGAACCAGCAAAAAATGCTAGGAACCATCTTTATCAACCTATAATTTACTCCGAATATGTTTGTGTGGTGAAAATTAAATTGATGTAGTATAAAGTCTATGAGTAAAATGAATTTGAACCATTCATTCATTTTTCTAGATAAATTCTAAGTTGATAAGATAAATTTGTAATGTTGTTGAAGAACCAAACAAGAGGTGTTGAGGAAGGAAATTTAATTGTGGGGTCATCAAATTTGCTTATGTGGCATATTCTGAGATCTCTTTTGGCAACATCTAAAAAGGTCATCTCTTTTTTCGAGTTGTTTTGTGTTTAGTAACTTTTTTAAAAAAATTATGTCAAAAGTTTAAATTTTTTTGATCCATCTTATTGAGACGAATCTAAAAAGTGCATTTTTTTTTCCGTAAAATTAAAAATCCAAAATAAGCCCAAAAATCCTTTTTTTTTTTTTTTTGTGCTTATTTGTAATTTTTTTTTTTTTGGTCTTTTCTGGATTTTTTTGAATTTTTTTTAAAAATTATAATTTTTCAGTTCGTCTTGTCGAGATGAATCTAAAAACTAAAAGTTTTTTTTTAAAAAAATTTAAAAGAAAAATTTACTAAAAACAAAAATAAGTAATAAAAAAAAAGTCTAAAAATAAGAAAATTCCAAAGCAACTCTAAAGTGACTGCCTGTAAAACATCAAATTATAATGCAATCTCAAATAAGTATATTTTTATTTTCACTATTCAAAGCCCCACTACATTCCTCTTAAAAAAAAACAGAAGGCCCACTACGTAAGTAAAATGGTTCGGCCCAATAAAATGGGCCTAGAAATTTTTTCATAACGATGAATCATTTCCCAAGTTCATGAATTTTGAATTTATTTAGGATCCGTTTGAGTACACAGAATTAAATGGTAAAAAATAAAAATGGTAGAAAGTGAAATGAAAATATATTTTCTTGTATAAATTGATTAGGTGAAAATTTTAGAGAAAAAGAAATAAATTGGAAATTCTAATTATTATTTTTAGAAAAATACTTGGGATCCCATGACCTTCAAAATGATGTGGACCAATCATGTATATTTGTTTTTTTTTTCTTCTTTTCTTCCTAGACCAATCACAGGTGGGTGGGGGTTGTGGGTGTTATATTTTTTGGGGGTTTGTAGCATTGTTGTTATTTTTATAAACAAATTTAAACTTTTATTTGTTTATTGAGTATTATTTATTTATTTATTTATTTTTGCAAGAAACAAAAAGCTTAGTTATTATAATACCATGAATTATTAAAAAAAATTAACTCCTTTTATAACTTTCAACACTTTCATTCTAACCAAACTTACCATAAGGATTTTTAGTAACAGATCCTCATAGTAAGTTTTTATTGTCAATAGAAATAGAGCCATGAGTTTTTTTTAAGGTCGCATTCATTTTTTCTTTTTCTTGTTTAATTTTATAGTGCACATTAGACAATGCACCATTACGAAAACACTCCTTGTGGTTAATTTTCTTTTGCAAAATTTAAAGTATCATTTTTGATCTACACGTTTGTTTAAAAAATAAAAAAAATATATAAAAAAATAAAAATAAAAATTGGAATTTTAGAACTTTCTCCTTGAAATATATCAAACAAAACTTATATATGTTGGATATGAAATTTTGAAGAGAAAATGCAGTAAAATTACACAATCCGAACAAATAGTTAACAATAAAATTTTACTGTCTATGTAACACTTGAGTAGTGACTTTCACCATTGCCACAAATATATATATATATATATATATATGACATGGATAGGCCCATAAGAACCACGGCCCATAGTGGACAAATCCAAGCCCACCATTTATATCCCATTGCATAACCCGGGTAACAAAATCCAAGACAGCTGGAGGCCAACTGAGCATAGAAGGCCAATAATACTTGACACGCGCGGTGCGTAATATGCCACGTTAGCGCATAAAGATCTGCAGTTATTGCCACAACACATCACCATTAATGCAACTCATCATAGCATTTATTGCATAACACCTCTCAAATTAATGGCACCTCTCACCTCGAACAAGGTAAACCGGCACAAGCTTTCGCGGAAGGTCGAACGGCAGAGACAAAGGAAATGATTACCAAAGGATATAAGCAAAATTGGAGGACAAGAAGAAGGTTAAGTTTTTCTATCTCTCTCTCTACATCATCTATTTCCCTTCTAATTCACACACCGAGGGTTCGCCGAGACGCACCCTGCTCCTCGCTGAACTTGTTTGCGTGTTATCCAAAGGCTTGAGGAGCTTGGATCGGTCTAGTCCATTCACCGTAATCTAATCAGATCATCGGCGCCGCTTAGGAACTGGTTTGTCCGTACGCCAGTTGTGTTCATTGCCGTCGGAGACCCTGTTCCAGTAACCTTTTCACCTCACTCGTCAAGTGTATGGTCACGACTAGATCCATGGCTTCCCACCATAATGCTGCCGATCATCAAACCGACCCTCCCAATCCAAACAACCCACCACAATACTTCATCGAACTTACTAATAGCATCAACCGTATGGCTGAGCAAAACCAAGCCTTAATAAACGCTCTGCTCCAGAGAAACCTCCCCATTCCTTCACCACCACCTCCAGACATCCTGTCCAACCCGCAACGCACTCCCGGCCATACCGCCCCACTACCCAATCCACCCAACTTGGACGGTTTGCAATCTTCCCATCCACATGTAAATCCACCACCTCCACCCCCACACCCATCGGTTATAGCACCAGTCCCCGAGGGAGAAGCCAGCAGCATCCAACACCTGTCTCCCTCTGGTGGTGGCAACATCCCCCTCTGGGACACTGAGCTCCGAGCCACGAAGCTCCAGCTACAAGGGGTTATGTAGAATATCCAGCATAAGCCCTCCACCACTGCAAACTCGCCATTTGTCGCCTCTATTCGAGACAAACCCCGCCAAATTCAAAATGCCCACCATTGACTCTTCGATGGCAATAACCGACCGATCAACCATCCGAGACCTACCGCACCCTCATGATCCTCCATGCCTTCCCGACGAGATCATGTACCGAGCCTTCCGTGACATCAAGGGGTCGGTTTCTACAGTGGTTTAGCCGCTACCACCGGACTCGGCCTCCACTTTCCAAAGATCTCGCTGACTCTTTCTTGAGCCACTTCATCGGCGCCAAAGACTAACGACGCCTACCACCCAAATTTACTCAACATCCGCTGCATCGAGGGGAATCATCGATAGCTTCGCCACTGCTTCAACACCGAAACCTCGCAAGTTGCAAAAATGACGACAAAGTCATCCTCACAGCCTTCATGGCGGCTCATGTCATCGATTTTTTCTCCCTCTCCAAGAACCCCCGACCTCCATGGCAATTTCTACTTCCAAAGCCCAAAAATACATGAATGCCGAGGATTCACTAGCCGCCTAAGAAGATCCACCAGCTAAAAACCCGACCCCCCGAGAAAAGAGAAAAGACCAAGAACCCAAAGAACACCCAAGATTATAGCTAAACACCCCGCTACATCGATCTCGTCTCCGACCGTCAAGACTAAAACCGACCGCCCGGTCGGTTCGAGCGGTATATACCTCTCAATTCTCCTATGGAACATGTCCTCAACCAGATCCAACGGGACTACCCCCTCAAGTGGCCTCCCCCTCCACAGAACCCTTCTTGCCGGAAAAACCAATCTAAATATTGCCGTTTCCACCAGGACCATGGCCATAACACTGACGATTGCATCAGTCTCAAGGATCAGGTGGAGACCCTCATCCACCAGGGGCGTCTAAGTCGATTCACAAACACCCGCTCTCAGCAGAGGCAAAGAACCAAACTCCACAGAGATAATCGCCGACACACCCCACCGCGGCAGCCAGCTCAACCAAACCAGGGTCATGACCGACCCCCCCATCAGCCGCGACCTCAAGGTAATCCACCTCCACCAATTGGTGAAATTAGAGTTATTTCAGGTGGTCTTGCTTGTGGGGGACCATCTCGCTCAGCTCAGAGGGCAGAACTTAGAAAAATACGACAGGGCTCAGACAAGGTAGTCGCCACGATAGACCGACCCCCCAAACAGCCCAAGCAGTGGACAGAGCCCATCACCTTCACGGACGCCGACTGTGCAAGCATCCATTATCCTCATGATGATCCTCTCGTCGTTTCCGCCATCCTCTCCAATTATAAGGTCAAACGAGTTCTCATCGACAATGGCAGCTCTTCGGACATCATCTTTCTAAACTGCTTCCGCTAACTTAAGGTTGGGGAAGAAAGCCTTTCCCCGCTCCAAACCCCTCTCGTCGGCTTCATTGGCATCACTGACCTCCATCGGTTCAATCGATCTTCCCATCACAAATGGTGAGTACCCACGCAAGCCACGATGTTGCTCACCTTCCCGGTGGTTGATTGCCCATCCGCCACAACATCATCTCTACCGCATCGCCTCAACACCTTGCAAGCCATCACATCCACCTATCATCTTGCCCTCAAGTTTCCCAATCGATCTCGGCCTAATACAGTCAGGAGAATGCATCGCGCCGTGGAGTGTTATGTTGCCTCACTTAAAGAAGTCAAGTTGAAGGAGGCGATGATCATTGAAGGAGGACTTGATGAGAACGAGCTCATCGAGGAGAACCTGGAAGAGCTCGTTGAGGTTCCTATTGACCCCACCAACCCATCAAAACCGCCAAGATCGGCACCAATTATCCCCAAGCAAAAGTCGACCTCACCGCCTCTTTTGACCGAACACAACGACGCCTTTTGCTTGGACCCACTCGCATATGCCTGCATTGACCCTCCTTCATCACTCATCGCCAAAGATCAAACCTCACTTCCGACCTTACCGCAAAAACAACAGATATTTCACCCTAACGTAATAATCTCATATAGTCAGAGGTTGACAAACTCCTCGAGGCTCAGTTTATCCGAAATGTGGATTATCCTAGGTGGCTGTCCAATGTGGTGCTAGTCCGCAAGAACAATGGCAAGTGGCGTCTGTGTGTCGACTACTCTGACTTGAACCGAACTTGCCCCAAAGATAGCTATCCACTCCCCCGAATTGATTTGCTGGTCGACGCCACGGCCGGTCACCAAATGCTCAGCTTCACGGACGCCTTCTCCGGGTACAACCAAATCATGATGCACTCATCTGACCAAGAACACACATCCTTCATCACCGACCGGGGAACCTACCACTACCGTGTCATGCCGTTCGGACTGAAGAACGCGGGGGCCACCTACCAACGGTTAGTCAACGCAGTCTTTCAACACCAGATCGGCCGGAACATGGAGGTGTACGTGGATGACATGCTAGTCAAAAGCAAACTCTCCGCCGACCATCTGACCGACCTACAGCAGACCTTTGCCACCCTTCGCAAGTACCAGATGAAGCTCAACTCGGAGAAGTGCGCCTTTGGCGTAGGATCCGGAAAATTCTTGGGCTTTATGGTCAGTCAGCGCGGAATTGAGGCCAACCCCGAGAAGATCAAGGCTTTGATTGAGATGCAGTTGCCCAAAACCGTTAAGGAAGTTCAGAGACTCGCTAGCAGAGTGGCGGCCCTCAACCGGTTCATTTCCCGCGCAACAGATAAGTGCCTACCATTCTTCAAAGTCCTTCGGCAGACTTTCGAATGGACGACTGAATCCGAAGTGGCCTTCCAGCAGCTAAAACAATGCATGGCCAACCCCTCTTCTTTCGCAGGCAATCCCAGGCGAACCCCTCTTCCTCTATTTAGCAGTATCAAACACCGCCAAGAAGCCTCATAGGAAGACGGCTTTGCTCAACGGCCGGTCTATTACATCAGTCGAGCTCTCAGGGGAGCAGAGCAGAACTACCCACTGTTGGAAAAGTTGTCCCTGGCCCTAGTCACTGCCTCCAGGCGACTTCATCCTTACTTCCAGGCCCATTCTATAGTGGTCCTCACCGACCAACCCCTGAAGAAGGTCATGCAAAGAACTGGACTTTTCGCCGACTTATGCAAAGGGTCGGAGCTTAGCTAGTTTGATATCTCCAACCGACCTCAAGACAAGAATCAAAGGACGTGCCATTGTTGACTTCACTTAGAATTCACCAACCCTCGCCCACTACCTCTCCACCACCGCCAACTCCTGCTGAGCCAGAGGACCTCCATTCTTGGACTCTCAACGCCGACTGTGTTATCCCGAGGGAAGGTAGCGGGGCTGGTCTCATTCTCACCTCCCCCGAAGGTGGTTGTATCAAGTGTGCCCTCCATCTTTTGTTTGAAGCCAGCAACAATGAGGCCGAATATGAAACACTGATCGCAGGACTCCGCCTCGCCAAAGACCTTGGAGTTAGCCACATCCACAGATTCAAGGACTCCTCATCGCCGGTCGATCACGGGAGAATTCGATGCTAAGGATGACACGATGCGGGCTTACAGAAACATGGCACTCCTTTTTGTTCGCCTTTTCAATACCTTTCACATCAAGCACATACCTCGGGCCGAAAACTCCAAAGCAGACGAGATGGCTCAGCTGGCCTCCGCAGACCAGTCCGACCTCAACCACTTGAGTTCCGCCGAGTACCTTCCCCACTCGCCATCTCATCCGACCTACAAGAAGTACACCTCCCAAGATGAACCCATCCCTTGGGCGTCCGACATCCTCCTATTCTGACCGCAGATAACTCCCAAATGACCAACAAAGAAGCCGCCAAAATCGAGCTCTCGGCTAACTACGTTTTGGTCAATCGGCGCCCTTACAAACGCGGTTTCACTACAGATTCATGTGCCTTAATCCGACCCAAGCAACATATGTGATGCAGAAATCCATGAGGGCATTTGTGGCAACCATTCTGGCAGTGTCTCGCTCACAAGATACTCCGCGACCGTTACTTTTGGCCAACTCTTAACCAGACGCGACCGACTTTTGTCCTCAAATGCGATAAGTGTCAACGCTTTTGCCAACATCCCCTATGCTCCTCCCCGCAGAGTTGATCACACTTTCCAAATTCTATCCGCTCGCCAAATGGGGGATCGACCTGATCGCCCCCCTTCCCACCGGCCGAGGCCAAACCAAGTTCGCGGTCGTCGCCATTGACTACTTCACCAAATGGGTAGAGGCCGAACCCCTGGCTACCATCACCGAGCGAAACACAACCAGGTTCATCTGCAATCGATCGTCACGGCTCAAGATCCTCAAAGCATCAGATAGACAACGGCAAACAATTCGACACTGCCAAATACAGATAGTTCTGTGCGGATCTCCAGATTCAGCCATGTTTTTCCTCTCACGGCCATCCCCAAGCCAACGGCCAGGTTGAGGTCACCAATCGGTCCCTTTTGAAGATCATCAAGACTAAGCCGAGGTCGCCAAGGACTCTGGGCTGAGGAACTACCAAATGTACTCTGGGCCTACCGCACTACAGCTCGGACCCCTACCGAGGAAACCCCCTTTCGCCTAACGTACGGCGCTGAGGCGGTCATCCCAGTAGAGGTCGGCCTGCCAACGCCTAGGGTTCTACATCCGAATTCAACACTGACTGAGGAACTCCGTCGAGCGGACCTAGACCTGATTGAAGAACTCAGGAACACCACTGCGGTCATACTAGCCTCATACCAGCAAAAGATGAGAATGCACTACAACCGCAAAGTCCGACCACGGGAATTCGCCATAGGAGATCTTGTCTTAAGGGAGGCCACTCTTGCCACCAAAAACCCGACCGAGGGAAAGCTGGCGACCAAATGGGAGGGACCATACATTGTGAAAGCCTGTCCACGCCGCACATACCACCGCCAGATATGGAGGGCCGAGACCTTCCCATCCCCGAACGTCAACACCAAACGCTACTTTCAATAGGTCAAGCTTTTGTATTGTCAATTGTTGTACTTTCATTTTTACGCATAATGTAATTCTTGATCATTGTACTACATTTCATAGCAGCTTTTTCCTCTCCGCCACCCTTGACGCCTCAATCACATTTTTGCTTGCAGAAAGCACTCAAAAGCCTCACCACTGAAAGACTTCAAAAGCCTCACCAAACCGAAAGACTCAAAGCCTCACCACCGAAAGACACTTCAAAGCCTCACCACCGAAAGCACTTGAGCCTCACCATTGAGCACCTCAAAAGCCTTGGCCAGACTGAGACTCAAAGCCTCACCAGAAAGACTTTAGAAGCCTCACCACTGAAAGACCTCAAAGCCCTGCCAGACCGAAAGACTCAATGCCACCACTGAAAGACTTCAAAAGCCTCAACCACTGAGTCTCAAAGCCTCTACAGACTGAGACTCATCACCTCACCACTGAAAGACTTCAAAAGCCTTCACAAATTAAGCACTCAAAGGCCTCACCAGATCGAAGACTCAAAGCCTCACCACCGAGCACTTCAAAAGCCTCTACCATTAAGCACTCAAAAGCCTCTACCAAACTAAGACTCAACATTCACCAAACCGAGATTCAAAGCCTCATCCAGATCGAAGGCCAAAGCCTCACCAGATCGAGCCACCATTGTCGGGTCCAGAGCAAGTGACTCGCAATCTAATTCCAGATCCGCCTCGAGATCATCCTATCCATGAAACTACAAAAAGCGACACTCACCACAATCAAGCCTAGCCACAATCCTCGACCACGCTTTTACTCACCAAATTCCAAAGATGCTCTCACACACTTCATTTACTAACCAGATTATCTTCCCACCACCCAAATTTACCTCTCAAATTTCTTCTCTGTGTTTTCAAAGGAACATTTAAGTATTAATCCCATTCAAACCTCATTTCACACAATTTCAATTTCACCAACCACTCTCATTCTCTCAATATTTTATACAAGTCCAATCTCACTCGCATGAAGAAATTTTACTACCACTCTTACCTCATGACGGAATTTTTAACCCAACTCGCATGAAGTTTTCATTACAAGTTGACCTAACTTTGCACGAAGTTTTCATTACAAATTGATCTCTCAACATCATCACTAGTTCAAGTTCACTTAAGTTCAAGTTCACTTAGTTCACTTAGCTTAAGTTCACCTCTGCCTTGTAGTTCAATGTTTTCATAAGTCCATCACCGCTTTTATTACAAGCATTTATCCATTTCAAACACACCAAACAAACAAACATAGTCAATTACAAGACATAAATGGAGTTTTATTCATTCAAAAATGTGTACAAATACTGCTACAATACTTCAAAAAACAAAAAAAATAATAAAAAAAACACAAAAATGTGTACACAAAAACAAAACAAAAATTCTTCAGTACATGTCTTCAGCTCACTCCCCTTCTTCACTGGAGGCCAGATCCTCTTCTTCAACACCTTCATCCAGAGGGGTCTGGGCCATATCATCTTCCCCAATAGTCACACTACTAAGGTCGAGTTTCGGGGAATGTTTCTTTAGCCTCCGCTTGAACATTTTCCACCCACTGTCCCAAGATCGCCATTTCGTGCTTGTAGAACTGACCGTGGAAGCTTGATGACTTCGATTCGCTTCTCCCATGTCGCCTCTTGATGGGCCAAATTTCAGATTCCTCACTTGCTGTCGGTGGCATCAAGAAGATCGATCGCTATCGAAATTCGAAGCACTTTGAATTGGTCAACCGTCAGAATGACAGATCGCTAGGCACTTTCAGAGGTCAGCCGCCTCTCCTCATCCAGCTCATTCTCAGGTCACCTTCTCAAACCTTGGCCCTTTCAGCTTGCAATTCCTTTTGCAGGGCCTCCCTCTCATTAGTTGCTCTGCCCCTCTCCACCGCCAACTCCTTCTGAAGAACCTCCTTCTCAGCGGTCACCTTGGCCCTCCCCGCTTCTAACTCCTTACGAAGCATCTCCTTCTCCTCCTCCACCTTGGCGCGTTCGCCCTTTAACTCGTTTTGTAGAGCCTTAACCTTGGCATCCACCTCATCCTTTTGCCTGACCAGCTTTTCATTGCTGTTCATGGCCTCTTCGTGCCGCTCGACCACAATCGCACAGGCTTTCTGGGACTCCTCCAACTTTTTTCGCTCACCAGCCAACTGGAACTCGAGCGACACAACCTTGCGGCACGTGTCCTCCAGCTCCAACTTGACTGATGGCAGCTCAGTATAGGCAGCTTTCCACTCAGCGCTCTCCTTCTTCAACTTAGCCAACCCAAATTTTGGCCTCTTCAAATTTTGAGTTTGGCTCCCCAGCTTTCTCAAATAGGCCCCTCGCTAGGGTAGTTACCTCCATTTGGGCGGAGCATAACCCCTTGAAGAGGTCGACCTCGTTGAATCCAGAGGCCGAGCCCAGAGCCGTTTCTTCCATGATCTTCACTAGACGGTGCCCGCCTCACCGGCCGGGATCTCTTCCCTCCAAATTTCCAGCCCACAAGACGCAGGCTAAATGGCTACGCCTGCACTCCACTCCTCTTTCTGGGTGCAAGCCCTTGTCTGCTTTCTCCCTACTTGGCTCAATCCCACGACCTAACTCCTACCAGATCGTGGGGTGACCTCCACCTCCAGGGGGTGACCCTACCACTGGGTGTCTCGATCAGAGCGGTCTCCACCGCACGGGGTCTCCTTCATCTTCTTGGGCCCAGACTTCCTCGCAGCCTCTTCGGCACTTTTTCTTCTTCCTTCAGAGCTTCTCCTCTTTCTCGCCTTCTCCTTCACAAGATCCACAGGGGCCTTCGCGCTCAAAGTGCTCAAGTCCTTCCCTCCCAATGGCTTTGGGCGTGGTCGATCCTCTCTTTGCAATCGGTTACACGATCACCATCTTGCGCTTAAATTGTGGCCTTGGCAAGGATGGCTTGATCCTCTCGCCTCAGGTTTTTCTCGCCTCCAAATTTCTGGTAAGATCCTCACCGACTAGTCAGGCCCACCGCTCAAACAACGCAGACGATCGAACAAGGTCGCCCCATTTGGCATTCTCCTTCTCTCCACTCCTTCACCCTCTTCACCCTTTCCTCACCTCCGCCTCCAATCTTGCCTCCATCGACCTGTGGGCACCTTCAGATGGTTCATACACCCCCATTGGCGTAAACGAAACCACCGTGTTCGCCATCCTTGATTGACGCTATACCGCCACCAACCCTTCCCATTATCGCCAGTGGTGACCCACGCTTGCTACCCCGCTGCCTTGTAACAGTAAAGAACTCTTCTACCAACATGGCCTCCTCCGCTTGCCTTCGCCATGCACTTGCACAAGCCAAAGAAGATCTTCCACGATTGGGCATTAGTTGCCCTAGCGCCACCTCTAAATAGTTGAGCACGCCCACCACTATTTGCGGAGTGGCAACCTCAGACGCCTTCAGCGCTTCCTCATAGAGGAGAACTCCCCGGCCTCGATGTCGATGGCCTTTCCATCGATGTTGGCAAAGAATAACTCCACCTCCACCGTAATCTGTATTTCTCCGAATCGCCTCCAACTCCGCCTCTAGTTATTGGCCCTGCTTGGTAGAGCTGAGAAACCGCTATAGCTTATTCCCCAACAAATTATAGCTTATAACTTTCAAATTAAACCGATTTCCACTTATTCTCAAAGCATATCCAAATTTCCATGTATAAGTTGATTTCGACTTTCACAAAGCTATAAGCTATAAGCATAAGCTAAACCAAACATATCAAAACAAATTAAATTGTCGAAGTCAAAATAAGTTGTGGCAAACATGGCTATTAACGACTTGTCCGGTTTCAGGTGCCAATGATCGCTCCACCGACCGATAGGTTTTGAGTCGCAATCATGGTGGAACCATGGAAGTGTATCGCAGACCTCCCACCTCTCCGCTTTGTATCACAAGCTAATTCCACTGCATCATCATCTCCCAGTGGATCCACCCTCACACCCTCGTTTCCTTCTCGTGCCATCTCTGAGGTATGTCTACGAATCGCTTCTGATGCAGGCACTAGGAAGTTGAAGAAATGCTCCAATGGTGTATCACGAGCAATAAATGAGGTAAGACTTGGAATGTTTTGGTTCTTTGAACACAGGTAGGTGAATCGAATAATGCCAAAAGCCCACGGTTTACCCGTATTCCAAGGATCCAAATTAATTTTCACCAGTTTGAAAACTTTTGAAATTATCCGCCAAAATCGTCTTTTCAACACCATAATGACCTATCGTTTCATTTTTACTCCAACGCCTCACTTCCCAACTACGATTCTGCCACGTGTATGGTCCCAATGCACTGACTCCTGCCATTACCTTGTCTTTTCCACTCCAAATCATCACGTGGCACGCCATAGTCTCAGGCCACCCTCGCCGCAAGACTCCTCGTCGGCACTTCTCCACTCGCCACCCTCATGGTCGACACTCCTCGCGTCGGCACTCATGCTTTCCACTTCGCCACCTCGCGGTCGACACTCCGGCTGCCATATCTCGCGTCAAGATTCTCCTCAACCCTTCGCTGACTCCACCAAATTTAGTCAACCTCGGCCGGAACTATCTCCTCACTACTATTCCTTTGTTGGATCAAGTCGCACTCGAATGGGGACTATCGACATAGATAGGCCCATAAGAACCACGCCCATAGTGGACAAACCCAAGCCCACCATTTATATCCCATTGCATAACCCGTAGCGAAATCTAAGACAAACCGAGGCCAACCGAGCATAGAAGGCCAATAATACTGGACACGCATGTGCGTATCAGCCACGCCACAGACAAACATCTCGCAGTTATTGCCACAACACATCACCATTAATGCAAATTTCATCATAGCATTTATTACATAACACCTCTCACCGAATGACACCTCTCACCTCAACAAGGTAAACCACGCACAAGCTTTCAGGAAGGTCGAACGGCAGAGACAAAGGAAATGATTACCAAAGGATATAAGCAAAATTGGAGGACAAGAAGAAGGTTAAGTTTTCTATCTTCTCTCTCTCTCTCTACATCATCTATTTCCCTTCTAATTCATTAATAACCGAAGGGTTCACGGAGACGCACCCTGCTCCTCGCTGAACTTGTTTGCGTGTTATCCAAAGGCTTGAGGAGCTTGGATCGGTCTAGTCCATTCACCGTAATCTAATCAGATCATCAATATATATATATATATATATGTATATATTAATATTATAAAAATGTATATCTAACAAAAATTATCCCAAACAACTGAAAATGCACCAATTTGTGGACAACTAAAGACAAAAACCCACAAACTTGTCTATCGATGATATTCCACACCCTCCTACCCTCCAATTGTGAAATCTAACAAATAAATTTATCAAGGCAATAAAATTATGAACATTCTCAATTGAAAAGATACAAAGGAAATTTTACGCCTAAGTTAAACACTAAAATTCTATTGAAAATTGAAATACTTAAAATAAAATTATATTGAACTAATATACAATGAAATTTTACTATTCAAGCAAAACTAGTAAAATTTGATTGTGAAATCTTGACCCAAAACCAAACATAGTTGTCATTCTTGCATTTTTATGGGAAAGTACATAGAGGAATAGAAGCAAGGTGAATTATTGATGTTGGTCTGTAGCGCTTGCTTGCCATTTTTATTTATTTATTTATTTATTATTATTATTTTTTTCTTCTGGTCAATTCAACTAATTTTGAGATCCATGCAAAAGCATTCCCTCCTCCATACAGGTTGGGCAAATCTTAGTCTACGGTGTGGCCCAAAAAATGCAAGAATGTCCCCAAGCCATGCCTTGCACTTTGTATCCATCTTCTTTTCCTCCGGTCTATTTTAAATTTGTTTGGTATCTCCGCCCAATATATTGAGAGGGTAAATTTGTCAATAAAAATGCACCCGCGCCATATTGTTTTCTTCATGCAAGAAAAATCTATTTTAATAGAATTTATATGTCAAAAATTATCGAAGTGTATTTTTTCATTACAAAACCATGTAAAGACTTTTGATAAAAAAAATTGATTTTTAAAGTTTGAATGGGCCTCAAACATGTAAGCCCAACACCTAGATTTTATTTTATTTAGTCCAATACTAGATTTAAAAACAGAAACTATGTTCATTTGGCAAAACTAGAAAGTTAGGCTGTGTTTGGTAACGTTTCAGAGCTTAATTTGAACACGGCATTTGTTTACGAATTTCAAAACTTAATTTCACGCTTACTTTTGAAAACGCGATCGAAAGCGGAGAAATTTGGACTAACCGATCGTCCCACCGGCTATCCGGCCGGTTGACCGGAACAGTACAAATATATATTTTTTTTTTGGGTTGCGATTGACATATGTTAATTTTTATATAAAAGAAAAAAATATTTTCCGAAATTTTAAAATTTTTTTGTGTTTTAATAGAATTTTGAGTTATATGTTCAGTTATGAGTTGTAAGTTTTTGTATCAAATATCATATGTCACATTAAAAATTCTCCACTCAATTTAAAACTCTTTTCAAAACTCTTTCACCAAACAAATTTTTCATATTCAAATAATAATTCCAAAACTCACAAACTCAAAATACAACTCCTACTCTCAAATCATAATTAGAAAGCTCTACCAAACGCAAGTTTTTTGTTTTTAATTTTTTATACTTATTTCTGTTTTTGTTTTCTTAATAACTTCATCAACTTTGAGTTTTTTTTATTAATTTTTTTTTTAGGTCTGTTGCAACTAGAAAATTTTTAAATTTTAAAAAGTTCACTAAAATGAAAATAATTAAAATTTTTTTTTTTTATTTTTTTAAAAAAGCTTACAAAATTGGTTTATTTTGGTCTTTTCCAAATTGATTTTTTTTTTTCCCTGACTATCTCATAGATATAAATTTAAAACATAAAAAAAAAAAATTTAAGTCAATTTTGAAAAAATAAATTGAAAATTACGCTGATAGTCCTTATATTTTTGCCCTTGTGTCATTTAGTCATCGTAACTTTAATTAACATGATTTTTGACCCTAAATTTATGATTTTGTCTCAATTTAATTCAGTCGATTACAATTGTTAATTTTTTTTTAATGAAAAATGTGCATGTAAGCAAATGTGTTACGCTTTTATAGATAAAATTGTAACTTTGTTCAACTCAATGAGTTCATCCCAACGAACTCAGTGACCATTTTATTTTTAAAATCCTAATAAGCATTATTAATTTAACTAAATTGATACAAAATCTAAAATTAAGAGTTAAAATTGAGTTAATTGAAATTACAAATATCAAAATTACACAATGAGTAAAATATGAGGACTACTAGTGTAATTTATCCAAAAGAACAAAAATGTTAGTCTATTTCTTCTATATCTTAACTCATCATCGCTCAGTTCATGTTTTGAGCCCAAGTCATGTTCTAAGTTTGAGCTTGAGCCTGAGCCTGAGCCTGAGCCTGAGTCATGTTCTGAGCCTTTTGTCATCTTCTACATTTTGATAACCTGAATATATAAAACAAAAAGAAATAATAATAATCTATGCTTTTGAAATATGCAAAGAATAAGTGTCATTTTTTTTTTTTTAATATTCGAAGATATCCTCACTTAGTTCACATTTTGAGTTCAAGTCCAAGTGTTTTGTCACCTCCAGCCTTTTATATTTCCATGCCTCTCACTAGGGCACGGTTTGAATTGAAAGCGAAGAAACATATGTTCACTGGATAATTAGTTGAAGAGTCGTGTTATTCAAGTTTAAAAATTAGATTTATTTGTCAAACTCAATGATGTGATAGTATATTAAAATATTTAAAATAACTCTTTCACTCATATCGTATCTAATCATTCACAAATCATCTCATTTATATATTATTGGATCTAAGAAAAGTGCATTATGGGAGCCGAATAAATTTATATTAAGGAAAGCCAATCCGTTTGAAGGAAATCTGGACAGATACTATGCGGCTCGACTGGGGGTCCTGGCCAAATATTTAAATTGGCCATGGAATCACCAGACAAGAAGCTAAGTGGGAATTGGCATACTACGTATACCGAATGAGCAATTATGCACTGGATTAAAAGTGGGTCTGACCATTAGGACCAGAGACTAGTATAAATAAGAGGAACATCAATCAAAGAAAGATATGTGAGAATAGATTAAATAAACTTGAGAGTAAGAAAACTAGAGAGCAACATTAACTTATCCGTCGGAGTGCTAATTCTAGCACCTCCGACTGGAGTGTTCATCATTTTTCAAGTGGCAATCAGAGGATCAAGAACGTTCTACAGGATCTAAGAGTATTTTCAAACCACATTTTCACAATTGGAGCCGTTTGTGGGAATACTCAAGCACACCCATGGCGGGCATAACAGAAGATCCTCCGGTAGTCGCTGACAAAATTACGCCAAGAGACGACGTCACTTCAAGAAACATGCTTGGACCGGAGAACATCGATGCACGACGGGCCTTGAACTTATTCAAGAGCCTGCACTCCCTCGACGCCAGGCATGAGACAATGTAGACGACATGGATCAAGCAAAGCAAAATGAACAATGCTAGAGAACATGATGGTCGAGAACGAGCGCCACACCAAGATTTGGTCTTGAGGTGGCGAAATCCCAACAAAGCCGCATGCCAAGACCGGTCGACCTTCAAGAAAGAAGGATAATCGATGATGTCGACTTCGAAACGCGATAATGACAAAGGATTCCGACTCACCATCCTCGAACCCGTAAAAAGGACGAGTTGATGTATCCAACTCATCTGAAGAAAGCCCGTATATACGGCATAAGCGAGGGAGCAGTGATGATTCGGATGAGGAAGATGAGCATACCCTTTTGTGCGATTTAATTGTAAGGGCAGTGCTACCCAAGAAGTTCAAAGCACCATCGTTCACCTTGTACAATGGAAAATTGGACTCCACTGATCATATTCGTCATTATAAACAAGCAATGACACTTCATGTTGACGATGAAGCCCTCATGTGTCGAATATTTCTGAGTAGTCTGGGACCACTGGCCGTCAGATGGTACTATAAACTGGAGCCGGCGTCGATTAAGAGATTCCATCAACTCCAAAAGTCCTTCAGGGCAAGATTCATCACCTATGAGATCTAGCCAAAGCAAGCCTATTCTCTCTAGGCAATGCAAATTAAACTAGAAGAAACCCTTCGTGAATATATGGCACGCTAAAAAGCGTAGATGTTCTGATGCTTCAATATTGGAAAAAGTGTAACTGCCGTATTTTTGACTCTCCGAGTTTAGGACCAAACATGCCGACTAAATGGCGTTAGTAGGATGTTTAGGGGACAATTGTGGGAGCCGAATAAATTTATATTAAGAAAAGCC
This sequence comes from Camellia lanceoleosa, assembly GCA_025200525.1. Taxonomy (NCBI): domain Eukaryota; kingdom Viridiplantae; phylum Streptophyta; class Magnoliopsida; order Ericales; family Theaceae; genus Camellia; species Camellia lanceoleosa. The sequence continues at coordinate 191,994 of JANUSC010000372.1, forward strand.
AAATCCTTTTGAAGGACATCAGGACAGATACTATACAGCTCTGACCTGGGGAGTCTTGAAGCGAAATATTTAAATCGGCCATGGAATCAACCGTACAAAAAGCCAAGTGAGAATTGGCATACGATAGAAGGGCAGAATGAGCAATTGTGCGCTAGATTAAAAGTGGGCTTGACCATTGGGACCAAAGACTAGTATAAATAAGAGAAACATCAACCAAAGAAAGGTATGTGAGAATAGATTAAATAAACTTGAGATAGAAGCAAACTAAAGAGCAAATACTAACTTGTCCGTCGGAGTGTTAATTCCGGCACCCCCGACCGGATTATTCATCCTTTTTCACGTGGCGATCAGAGGATCAAGGATGTCCTACAGATCTAAGAGTATTTACAATCCACATTTCCACATGCATTTATATAATGGACTTGTACATCATTTTTTTTAGTTCAATATTTGATTGTGGGATAAGAAATGGGTGGGGATTAAGTGTGAGCAACATTTGGGCTCACCAGATTATTAATTCATTGTTTGTTTTGCTTCGTATTAAAACTCTAAATAATTTTAATACTAATATGTAAAATTAAATAGAGAAAAATGAGGGAAAAAATAATACCATAGGCATATTGTGGTGCGAGGACAATTAGGCCTCTCCGGATTAATTTTTTCCTTCATCCAATAGTAAAAAATAATTATATCATTTTATTTCATTCACACATAATCCTATGGTATAATTTATCACTCACAATCCTATCATCGAATCTAATCCTATAAAAAATAATCATGTAATCAAATGTGGTTATGAAGAATAGATCCATTGAAAATTAACTCGAACAAAAAAACTTTAAATAAATTCTCTATGTTTTTTTTTTTTATAAAAGAAAGAAAGTACATAATATTAACCCAAAAAAATCAAGAAGAGTCTATTTTAATTTTAATTATAAAAAAAAACATTTGAGGGTTCTTCACCAATCTAAAAAAAACAAAAAAACAAAAAAACAAATAAATAAAAATGATTTCCATTATTTTGTTGTCTATGCTTGAACAAAGAAAGAAAAAGACGTATACCTGGAGCTCACCCTTAGAATGTTGAATGCCTCACTCCCAATGCAGCAAACTCTCAAATTTGTAACTTCTCTCTATGGAAGATGGTTACATGGAGCATCTGGATGATCTTCTCACACATTTATTCCTCAATTTCTTCATTATGTAATTATTTGCTCACACATTTATTACAATTATGTGTCAAAGATTGTGAAAAATCACCTTAATCAATGTAATGATTTTTTACTAATTTAAAATAATGACAAATTCTTACATGTTTAATTTATAATCATATGTAATGAAAATCTTCCATTATAATCATGAAGGAAAATTATTGGGTATTCTCAAGTATCACGGTCTATACTCATTCACTTATCATCATTCATCATGCCCTCTCATGTTCCTTAATCACTTAACACAAAATTATATGTCTCATCTTCTCCACCAATCATAATATTTTGAAACACCACGCGGACCGTAATCTAGGAGCAGAGAGATTAGGATTTGCATGTATAATATCCACACACTTTGAGATAGATAGTAGTCATGGTGTTAAGATTATTATGGTATATATTGTTGATTATTTAGTATTGTGAATGTGTAATATTCTGACTGTGACGTCCCAAATTTTGAAAACATCCATAATATAATACACCAATACATGGGGGTTTAGCTAGCCGATATACAACATTTTTAAGTACAAAAAACAAAGAATTACACTAAAAGAAAATATTAATAATAGTTACAGATGAAATTTTTTAAGTTTTTAAATACAAATCAGTTTCTTGATACAAAAAGGTTATCCAAAATACAGGAAATATAAAATCTAATCTCTAAGGTAGCCACGGTTTCTCAAAGCTTTTAGGGATTCTGTTTCGTGTAAAGTCGCTCAGACTGCATAAAACGCCATGAGCTTCGAATGCCCTGTAACCACATACACCCTGACCCTTTTCCCATCCCAAATACACAAGTAACAAAATGGCACGATCATAACATACAGTAAAAGCAATAATTAAGCAGAGCTTATAATTAAATTTCAATTCTCTTGAATAATACTCAAGTTCAATTCTCATGAATAATAGTCAATTTTAGTTAGTTCTAGGCAACTCCCCGCGGAATGCCGCTCCTACTCAACCACTAACATCGCCACGGCAATTTAACTCCTCCTTGGTTAATACAATACCAATGCGCCACTTACCAAGATAATCACCAAGGCCACTTACCGTGATAATTACCAATGATACCCACGTAGCTAGGTTACATACCCGAGTGGTGACATCACAGTCTGCCCCAAGGAAACGGGCTTCCAGGGATACTCTCCCTATGTGAGACCCTCACTGCTACCCTTATGTCTCCTATTTCCGCTATACTGTAATACCTCTCGTGCCATGTTAGAGTTTGAAAACACACTTATGAAAACTTCACAAAATGGAATACATTCCACTATATTGTACTTTTGAATCCATCATTCACTATCCCATAAAATTTGCTACAATTATCACAACCCATAACCATCCCATGTGATTTCTTTATTAAGTGCATTATGTTTTCAGTTATAGCAAAGCATGGTTAATATAATTACGAATCCAAACTAAACAACAAGTAATTTATTCTTGGTAAAGTAAATTCACAATTTATCATAGATTACATATCAAGACTAAAACATTCAGGAAACATAGAACATAAGAGTTGCAAATTTCCAGATTTGAACCAGTTGGGAAATAATTATGGAAAAATACTTTTATTGGCCCTAAGTACCTGGCCTCATGTGAGTTTGTAGATAAATAAGTCTAATTTCAATCTTAATTTAAGAAAGTAGGATAGGTATTTTAGATTTTAAGATAATTCAGAATTACCAAGATCTATCCAGATTCATTGACCGTTACGCAAATCGATTTTTGTCTCAAACCCCTCACTCTCTTGAGTTCAAACAAATTTTAGTTAAAATATAACACCAAGATTAATATTTTGACATAAAAGTGGACTCAAGACTATTTTTCCAGAATTTTCTAAAAATAAAGAAAGTTGACTATTTTTCTGGTTCTGTAAGTAAAAAATTTGGAAAAATTGTGTAGGTTACAAAAATACATCCTTAGGTCGTACCAAAATTATCACATACTCTAGACATACCAAATATTATCCCATAAAAACGGATTTTGAGTTTATGGAGTTTTGATAGGAAAATAAATTCAAGAGAGGGAAAAGAATTGTTGTTGGAAATTTAAGAAATAAAGAGAAACACACCACTTCTTAATTAATACACATTTATACAAGAGTGTAGGCCTAGACTACAACATATATATACAAATAGCATTTATTAGGAGGGAAAAAACAAGTGGTAAAAGAACTTGAGAGAAGAGGTGATGTAGGTTTACCTTTGTTGTACAAAACTCAACACACTTTTTTTTCTCTCTCTCTCTCTCTCTCTCCAAGATCATTGTCTCTCACTCCTCTAGTGCATGGCTGAAAATGTGCAAAAAGTGGGGAGAAGTGTGCATACATAGAGAAAGGGTTGGGAGGTTTCTTAGGGAGTAAGTTCCATAAGTACAATTTGTCAAAGTTGTCCATCAATGTCATCAAGGCCGTTTCATCCATCACATGGCCAACTATTTGGGCTCCAAGAAATATATATATATATATATATATAGGAGATATTTTTATTTTCAATCATAAAATAATAGGCACAAGTACATTAATTAATAAAATATTACAATTAAGGTTTGGAATGAAATAAAATAGAAGTATATAGGGACCAAGTCTAAATTTATGAAACCTTGATATATGTTATTAATATACGAACATTAGAAAATATTTAAAATAACAAATTTAGGTCTTGTTAAATTAAAGCACAAAGAAAGGCGAGAAACCGAGCGAAAACGGCGTTATCGGGAATTAAGATTTTAAAGTAATTAATCTATAATTATAGGGTCTAATAATTAATACCAAGGTTTTAAAGGTGATTATTAATCTACCAAGATCAATTAGGGTTTACTCGAATTAATCCGCAATGCTCCCCGATTCTAGGGTTTAAAACGCAATTAAGCAAAAATTCAAGGGCTTTATTGAAATAAGCTCAAGGTTAGGGATTTAATGGTAATTACAAAAATTAGGGTCTCTACATTGTCAATATTAATATTTAATCTCTTATTGATTGAAAAAGTAAAAAATAAAATTCCAACTTAAGTGATGTTATGAAGAAATTTTTTTATATAGACAAATGGAAAGCTATTAGTTTGAGTAGTACCATACAAAAATATCTCTCTCTCTCTCTCTATATATATATAAAGAAAATTATCGCATGGTGATACTTTTAAAAAATGATTACAATTTAATGTTAAAGATTATAACTTTAATTAATTGGGTAAAATTGCTTTTACCTTTTTGTAGTATTGTCTTGGATTATTTAACCTCCCTTACATTTAAAAAATAACTAAAACCTCTTTAGGTTTTGGACTAAAGTGCAATACTAACATCGCTAATAATAGGCCAATTACATCGATAGTCCCTATACTTTACCTCTTGTATCACTTTGGTCCATGTGTTTTCAATTTGCTCAATTTTGACCCCCATTTCATTTTGGTCCAATCAATAACCTTTTTAAAAAATTTAATGTAAAATAGTCATGTGCACAACATGTGATCAACTTTGAGGGCAAAACAGACATTTCAATCCTAACCTTTCCTATTCTATCTCTCGCAACACCTTTTGCTTTTTTCCCCCTCCTCTACCGTCTATCATCAATCTCACTCCACCACTGCCACTAATATGCAACACCACCACCACCACCACCATCCGCCACCAAACAACACCTTCTTTTATCCCAACCCCGACACCATCTATTTCCTCTTTTAGTCTAGCCATGACATTCGCCCATATTATTTTCATCTTTCAGCCGAACTCTCTTTCTCTCTCTCTCCATCCCCTAGCCTCCCGCCGTCTTGTTCTCTAACCTCCATCAGCAACTTTTCGCATCATTCTCTTTTTTTTACCAATAGTAGTGAACCTCGAATCATTGTTGTTTAGAACAAGCAATCAGAGAGGCTTGACTTTATCATCAAGTCCATGAACCTTGGTTTCATCAACAGATCGATAGCTCCACCGAAAAGCCTCTATTTTGGTATCCGGTAAGATCGATTCATGGGTTGATTGTTGGAAATTTCACCATTTGATGAACCCATATTGGTGTTTCCATCAACAGACCCTTGAATTTCCCATTGTTGTACCCGATTCGAAGCCACGCCATTGTCTTTGTCTTGAAGGTTGACCCGATCTAAGTTGGAAACAAACTTGAAAATGGAAATTACATTCTTTGATTGCATGTGCCACTCGGTTAAGAGATTGTTGAGGTTGTAGAGCTTTTCTCGGTTGAGTTTGGCGGTGGTTAAAGGTGGTGCTGCAGTGGTGGTGGTGGGTTGAAGCAATTCTTTCAATTTCTAAAACTTGGTAGAGAGACCGATGCTAGCTATGTTTTCTGGGAGAGGGAGTTTGGTTGAGGCTGCTTCTTCAATAGCATCATTTAGTCTGGCTTCTAGATTCTACTTAATCTTATCACCCATTTCAACAAACACTGATCTTAATTTCTCTCTCTCTCTCTGAAGGCTGTGAAAGAGAAATTAAGTGGGTTTTTGGTGTGGTGGAGGTTGATGATGTTGATGTTGGGATTGGCTATGGATGATTTTAGTGGTGGAGGAAGGCAACAGTGGTAGATGATATCCTTGCAGAGAGTCCAAGAGAAAGAAGATGGTGAAACAAGGAAAGGGTAGTGAAATGTCCATATTGCCCTTGAAAAAGGGTCATGTGCGTCTCACGTGTTTGTTTTTTGTCAATGATTTTAACCGGTGTTAACAATTGGACTAAAATGATACAAAATAAAAAATTGAGGGTCAAAATCGAGCAAATTGAAAACACAAGAACCAAAGTGACACAAAAGGTAAAGTACAAGGACTATCAGTGTAATTTGCCCTTAATAATAAACGTAAAATGACGTTAATGCCCATATATCTTCTTCATTTTCATTCTCTCTGCTCTGTATACATATGTGGTTATATATACACATATATACATACTCATACATAGACATACATGTATCAAGTGGAAAGAATAATTATATAGAAATTCTAAACCAAAAATGAGAAGGTATACAAAAATGAAGGCTCAAGGGTAGTAGAAGTAGCTCAACCAATTAACAATAGAAACAGTAGGAATGAAAATGAAAATGATAATGATTGACGATTGTCCTTTACTCCGCCTTTTAAATTTGCACAATGATCTTAAAGTATTACATTTTAAAAATTGATACATCTATAACTTTATATTTATACATATAATGTAGATTTCTAACTTAACATATATACATATATATTTACATATATTTTTATTTTATTTTAACAAACCAAGACAGGTTTTGCTTCCAAGCAAATCATTGGGATGTTTAGATACATCAAGGTGATTCCTTTATTGCCTCATGAAATGCTACTGGTTTACATAAAATAAATAGAAAATAGTGGTTCACAATTTTAGTCTTGGATTGCTTACTTTTTCAAGAAACATTATGTTACCTTTGAATACACCATGAAGGAAATACAACTATATCTACCAATGAAAGAAAATGAATTTGTCATAGCTAGTTCATCATTGTAACTTATCTTTTTTTCTTTTCTCTCTGAGGCCATCTATTGCTGTGATGACTGATTAGATATGGGTTTATATCCGCTACAATGATGATCAATTAGAACTCGCTTTTACACTTGGGTTTATCTCTATTATTCCAACTTTGATTATGAAAAATTAATTTTGGGCTATTGATTTTTTTTATTTATTTATTTATTTTTTTTTTGGAGGGGGGAGACAACTTCATGAACTTAAAAAAAAATTAGCCCTAAATTTGAAATCATGCATTAAATATTTGCAATTAATCATCAATTTCACAGTTTTAGTCCTCAATTGGAAAATTTACTATTTTTTAAATAAGTAAAATTTCACTAACTTCAGGTAGTGAAATTTCACATTATCTATAACATCAAACACAATGATATTTCACATTTTATTTGTTAGAATTTTATATTCATACATTTCGTATAAAAGATCTCAACAAGATGATTATAAAAACATAATTTTTACAAATAAAAATTAGAGATACATTTAAAAGTTGTATTGTAAGGCGTGGTTTGAGATTTAGCTATTAAATTTTTATAATAAAAAATTTTAAAAAATTAAAAAAAAAACCCCAAAGTGCAACTAATACATATATCAAATCCTATACACGGTATATATGTTCATAAATCAATGTAATATATGCTTCGAAATCCTATATACTATATATATGCTCAAAATCCATAGTACCATATAAGTGGCAAGATCCAAGTAATTTTGAGTTTATAAAAGTATGCACGCTTCATTTATATCTTCCTATCTCATGGTATGGAGCTGGATTCATATCTTCATATCTCACGGTATGGAGTTGGATGACAAGGCAAGAAAGGCAAACCAATAGAAACTTCATGATCATGAGCACTGCCAACACCGTTAAAAACCTTCCAATCATCATCGACGGCACTATCGAGCCAATAGGAGTTCCAAAGGGTTGGGATCACAAGAAGAGCTAACGCAAACATGACAACAAAATACCTTCTCCCCTAACTTCTTATTCTTCAATTCCACATTTGTCATCCACATTTTACTATAATAATCCCAATTGACAAAATGCGAAACAGTCATTTTGAAAGAAAACTTGTAAGCAAGCGTAGACACTGCCAATATAGCCGATAAGATGGAAAACTTAATCCTCCATTCTTTTTGGTATAGAATCAATATTATTTTCAAAATCGATACCATAAGCTGGCCTAATGTAGAAATTAGAGCAAAAACTTCTAGAAATTCAATAGGCTTTTTGTTTGTTTTTAACCATACAACTTCTAAAATTACAAAAGTCACTCCAACCAAAGTAAAACCAAGTCCCACCTAAGCATATATTATATTCTTGTCATTTCCAACTTGTTCTATTGTGACACTTGCAAATTCTAGCAGGACATTGAAGATAACACAAGAAAATCGAATTGTTGTTCCTTCACAAATATTGAACACTTTGAAAAGCATGTAAAACAATTTGAACTTCAATTCCTTGAAAATTTTGTTAGTGAAGGGAAGCACTTTGGAATTTATTTCGTCAAAAACTTTGCAAGTGAAGTGAAACGCTTGGAAAAACATGTGGAGCACTCTTAACTTAATTTCGTTGAAAACTTTGTAAGTGAAATGACACACTTTGAAAAACATGTGAAATACTTTGGACTTTACTTCCTTGAAAACCTTGTAAGTGAAATGAAACACTTTGAAAAACATGAGAAACACTTTGTACAACATTTTCTATGTCCGTAATACGTAGAAGGAATAGGAGGAGGATAGAGAAAAATGGAGATTAGAGAGGAAGAGTATGTAAGAATAAATATGAGTCGAACACCCATTCGTACATTGTAACGCCCTCAAAATAAAACCCATCATATATATAATTAACATGCATTAATAATAGAGAATTAAACATTCTATTATCCATCAGAGTATTACTAAATAAAGCATTACATGTAACATCAAAATAAATGCCCTACTAAGCTTACATCTTGCCAAGCCAAAGACTTGGACACAAAGAAATAAGAGTCTAACTCAATACGTATAAAGCCCTAGGCTTGAATGTTTACATGTATCAAATAAAAACGAATAAATAAAAGCAAGTCTTCGAGCCCAAATCCTCACAAGCTAAGTCCTTGCAGGTAATGAACCAACTAAACCTGAAAATGAAGTTCTATATAGGGTGAGCCACACCAAAGAGAAAAATACTAAACCAAGCATAAGAATTAACTAAAGCATTAGCATTCGATACATGGTTAACACAAGATAATAAATTTCCAATTTCATGACACGAATGTCTACATTGTCTATGATATATTGTCTATGACACCTTTCACTTTCCAATATTTATTTAACTTTCCAATTATATCATTATGGCTCAGAACCTGGCCAACTATAATAGTGATCCAGATGTCACAAAAATAAATGAGACTAAAGCTCAAACCACAACACTTCCATACTTCCAACTGATACACACTATAATGATGTATCATATCAACAACAAATAGCAATATTGTTATTATCAATAAGCACACATATGAGTGATGCTACTGGAGTCCATCCCCTATCTCCTCCCAACAAATCCGGCTTAGAGGTACATCCCATATCTTCCCTAAACCGTGGAGTTCATCCCCTATCTCCTCCAAACAACATGCATATGCAATGAAACACACAATTGCTATATACAACACATAATCAATACAAGTAATGTTCTCAGATAATTCAACAACAACATAAGTGACTTAATTCCAATTATACCTAAGCCACATGCAAGGTCTACAACAATCACGACTATCCTCCATCGATAGCCCAAAACAGCTTATTTCTAAACAAGAAATAAATACAACAATGAATGTAAAATCAACATTCTCATAGGTAAGTATTTAAACTACCCAACCATATCATTAATCTCATAATTTCCCAACTTCATGAATTAAACCCAATTCCACATTTTTCCCTTAAATTAATTATACAAATTAATCTAAGCCAAAACCCTAAGGTTTCTCCCAAAATTACCAAACTACCCCCACATACCAAAATACCAACACTTACGATTAAAGCGATAAATGGAGTAGGAAATCCCTACCTTGAAGCAAGAACCCAAAAGAAGAAGACTTGAGATGATAGCCCAAACTCCAAAGTGCTCCAAATCAACAACTATTCAGATTAAATGGAAGCCCTCACCCACTCTACCTTTTTAATGAAGGAACTAGGTTAGATACTCACTCTAAATAGATGAAACCTAGGAGAGAAGATGAGTTGGGAGAGAGAGAACTCAGAACCTAGGGTTTGGAATCAAAAGAGGATGAAAATCATTAAAACGCTAAAACACGATGAAGCGACAAACCTCGCCGAGCGACACTCACGACTTCGCCGAGCGACTAACTCCGCCGAAAGGCCCAACCTCGCACAAGAAATACTGATGGGTGTTTTTCCGCCGAAGCGCTAAAACCCCGCCGAGCGACAAGCAACATCAAGTCCCCGCCGAAGGCCAAACTCGCCGAAAGCGACAAGCCAAAAATCTGGGCAACTAGTTTTGGTTCCTAAGCTCAACCAACTGTTTCCAAACCCGCCCAACACATCCTATAACTCCAAATAAGAAAATATAGGACGACAACAACCATTACACAAAGATAGAATCTACGGAACCTAAGTCCGGATACAAACATCGACTGGGAAAAGACCGGGGTCGCAATATACATTCTCTTCCTCTCTAACCTCCATTTTCTCTATCCTCCACCTATCCGTTTCTCAGATACATAGACATAGAAAATGTTTTCCAAAGTGTTTTCTATGTTTTTCTTAGTGCTTCACTTCACTTACAAGGTTTTCAAGGAAGTGAAGTCCAAAGTATTTCACCTGTTTTTCAAAGTGTGTCACTTCACTTACAAAGTTTTCAACGAAATGAAGTTAAGAGTGATCCACATGTTTTTTCAAGTGTTTCACTTCACTTACAAAGTTTTTGAGGAAATGAAGTCCAAAGTGTTTCCCTTCACTAACAAAGTTTTCAAGGAACTATAGTTAAAAATTTTAACATGCTTTTCAAAGTTGTTTGAAGGAACAACAATTCAATTTTTATTGTGTTATCTTCAATGTGCCGCTAGAATTTGCAAGTGCCACAATAGAACAAGTTGGAAATGACAAGAATATAATATATGCTTATGTGGGACTTGGTTTTATTGTGGTTGGAGTGACTTTCGCAATTGTAGAAGTTGTATGGTTGAAGAAAAACAAAAAACCTATTGAATTTCTAGAAGTTTTTTTTGTCTAATTTCTACATTAGGCCAGCTTATGGTATCAATTTTGGAAATAATACTGATTCTATACAAAAAAGAATGAAGGCTCAAGTTTTCCATATTATCAACTATGTTTGTGGTGTCTATGCTTGCTTACAAGTTTTCCTCAAAAATGATTGTTTCATATTGTGGAGTCTACACTTGCTTACAGTTCGATTTTTACTATGATGTGTTGTCTTCAATGTCTTGCTAAAATTTGCAAGTGTCAAATAGAAAATAAGAATTGCAAACACTTCTTTCAAAATCCCCAAGTACTTTTCTTGCATGATTACATCTAAAATTGAAACATAAAATAGGCAATAAAGGCAGAGAAAGAGAAAACCTTACGTTATTGCACGAAATCCTCTTATCTTACTCCGTGGGAAGTAAGGTCTAAGATCTTTGAGAGACTCAATTTGTCACGACCCAAACCCGTCCCTATAGGTTTGGCATCATAACCGCCAAGAACCTCAAATTACCGAAGGCCTCTCGAGACAAATTAACATAATATTAGGGGCTAAAGGTATAAATAACAAATATACAACGCCCATTGAGCTGCAGTAAACTTATATGAAATGTAAAAATTTAAATTTTTATATACATACCCACACATCATTCTTACGTCATCATATATATATCTATATTAGAAAAAAAGGGACTTAGCCATATTTACAAAATAAACAAAGACTTGTTTAACCAAACAAAAAAACAAAACTTAAACTTTAATCACATAGCCATAACCACTTGACATATCCTGAACCTCTATGGGAGGCACATAGGTTGGCTGACAAAAACATATTCGATGCAGACGCCTCTAAGTCTGGTCACGCGCTTGATCACCTACATACACCAATAATACAGTGAACTGGAGCCTTGTAACGCTCTCAAAATAAGACTTAATCCAACCATTCAATAAATCCATAAAACATAATAGAAACATCATCTTTTTATTCATCAGAGTTTGTATTACGACAGATATTACATGCTAGCAACAAAATGAATGCCCTACGGGCTTACAGCTTTCCAAGTCATCACTTGGTTACAACAAAAAGAGCCCTAGCTCTATACATAGAAAGCCCTAGGGTTGAATATACATTTAACATCAAAACGAATAACAAAAAGGAAGTCTTCAACTCCAAAACCTCCTGTTAAGATCTTAGAGGCTACATATCACTGCCTAAAAATGGTGTCCCAAGTAGGGTGAGCCAAAGCCTAGTAGAGATATGCTAAACAACATATGAGAATTAACTAAAACATTAGTATTTGATAGATGTTTAACACTTGAAAACCCAGCACTCTTTTTCATAACCAATCAACATTGACATCCATATTTCAATCCACTTCCATTTATTTATCCAAATCAATTCATTAACATAGTTCATTTTTATCCAAACAATTCAAAATGAGGCTACAACTCATATCATCAACACTTCAATCATCAACATCATTCAGATGTATATAAGATTTTGGAACTTTCACCCTAGACACTCCGGCCAACTTAATTATCATTGGAGTCCATCCCCTATCTCTTCCCAAACAATGGAGTACATCCCCTATCTCCTCTCAAACAGTGGAGTCCATCCCCTATCTCCTCCCAAACAATGGAGTCTATCCCCTTTCTCCTCTCAACAAGGATACATATGCAATGTATTTAAACACGTTGTCACATACAATGACCAATTAAATCACATATTCAATGTGTTAATCCAACCGTCATATTCAATGACATAATTCAATTGATTAGTTTCAATTTACCTAATCATCATGTCAGCTTTACAACAATCATGGCTATCCTCCACCAATAGCCCAAAACAGCTTATTTCTAAACAGTATAAATAAATCTATCAAACAGATAATTTATTGACTTTTTCCATAGTTGAGTGATTTATTAATCCGACTACACCGTTTGATCACATATTTCCCTGATTTCATTATTCCCAAGCCAATTTCATATTTCCACATTGATTTCATTACTTAAACAAATAATTTATATAATGCAAATTAGACATTCTCCCTTTTCTCAAATGTTGCCCCCAAGGCCAAATTTTACCCATATTACACAAACAACCCCATTTTCAAGACCTCGCACACACATATGGAACCCAATAATAGGAACCCCTCGTTTATAATTTCAACCCGAACCCTAACTTCACCCAAAATTCCAAAATCACACCATTTATACAAAATGACCAACATCTATGTTAAAACCCATATAAGAGAGTAGAATATCCCTACCTCAAGAAGAGAAGATGAGCCAAGCAAGAGATTAGCTCCAAAGATGACGAAACCAACTTCTACTCGGACGAAAATGGAGATCTTGAAGAGCTCAAACCTTTTATCAAATGAAGGAGGGTGAGAAGATCACTAGATCTAGGTCAAAATGTAGAGAGAGAGAGAGAGAGAGAGAGAGAGAGTATTTTAGAGAGAGAAGCTCTCAACTTAGGGTTTTGGAAAGTTTTAGAGAGAGAAATGATAGAAAAAGTGATTTAAAATGTCTCTTTTGCGATCTGATATACGTACATTGCTCAACGCCGACACATAGATTCGACCCGCCGAGCGCCAAGACACAACAAAGAAGGAAATACCGCCGAGCAATGATACCCACTCGAGCATAAAATATATTCGCCCAAGATTTTACAGATTTCAACAATAGCCGAAAGAAGAAAGGCCGCCGAGCTCAGACTACGAGCATAAGAAACTCGCCGAGCGTGAAAAACACTTTTGCAAGATTTCTTCAGACGTACAAAGTACTAAGTGATTGCAAACCTCGCCGAAAGAAGAAGGGCCGCCAAGCTAAAGACCAAAATTCGGGCAACAAAGTTCTAGACCAACTAGCAACCCAATTGCTCAACACACTCAAGACATTCCAAACTTAAATTCAAAGAGTAAGAGGAGGAAAGACATAAATAACAACATTAAACCACAAGACCCGAAGTTCGAATACCATAAGAGCCGGTTAAAATCCGAGATAGCTATAAGCCTAGTGAATAATAACAAAGTAAAAGAATTTTAATGAATGATGTCCATCATAGAGTCAGAAATCAGAGTTTATATCAGAAACAGATTCATATACATGTTCATATTCATATTCAGATTTTGCATAAGATCATATGTGGTACATCCATTAGCACTAACAAATCCGATAACCCATATTTGAACGCCATAAAGGCATTCCGATGACTCATGTGCACAGAGACATTTCCGATGACCCATAAAAGGATGGCCATAAAGGCATTCCAATGACCTATAAAGAGGCGTATATCATATAATGCTAAGGATGCCGCAAATATATTTCAAAAACTTGGACAATCATTCATTCATACAAAACATAGCATTTGATCATTTCATATTATCATAAAATAATTAAAGTTAAACATAACTTTATACAGTTATTACTCCCAGATAACTCCAGAAGCAGATCAGACAGATTAGACAAATCAGATGGATCAGGCAAACAATAACGCATGACCTATACAAACACATAACATATACACATTGAAACACAATATCACTTCTTGATCAAACTTGATTTCTCTTGTCTTTTTCTATCCGAGTAATCAAATTTACTACGTGTGTTCTTTCTTATTCAAATGAACCGGTTCTTATTTCACATATTCTTTCATTACTACGTCCTTCTCTTCCAAATAGGCCGATCTTTTACTTGGCATCTTAATCAATCACTACTAGATAAATGATTCATTCTTTAACTAACTAATTTATGTTGATTGGTAGCTTATTAATCTTTATTGAGTCACAAATCATGTCTAAAATGTTTGGGAAGAGACGAGAATAAAAATATGAACTAAATGCAATTTTTCAAAATATAATCAAAATAGTTGTTCACTCAAGTGAACCTTTAGTCGCCGAGCAATCTATAAAAGACCGTAAAGTACTAGAAGTTTTCAAAGGCCGAAAGCGAATTAGTCTCGCCGAGTGTCTCAGAAATTTTAACTCAATTTCTCAAAATGGCTTTCAAATGCATTTTCAATCTTTAAACCCATACTAACCTTGATCAAAACTTTGAAAATTCTTTAGAAAACATAAACACTTATGTATTTATAAATTATTTGCTCAAAATCTTAAAACACAATATTTAAATCAAAACCCATGAACTCATGATTCAAAACTTCCTTTTCAACATCAAATGCATAATAAAATTGCACGTAATTTATGGAGCTTAATTTAATTACGACTTTCAAAATCAAATCCAAAATAATTAATTTCTAAATTAACTTTCATAAATTTGAACTTAGCTTCAATTCTTCATTTTCGTGACAATTTTTCTAGCACATATTGCATGTATGTAATTCAAATAAAACTAACTAATTTAATATATATATATATATATATAAATATATTCCAAAATATGTTTAGATTAAATAAAACTCTTAAATTACATTACATGCATGGATCAATAATCAAAATCAAAATTCAAATTTTCATGTACTCATGGTTTTCAAAACTTTTTTTCAAAATCAAAAGGATAATACCTTGGATGGGGCAATTTTTTCAAAACTCATGGTGCATGCAAATATACATCTCATATATATATATATATATATCAAGGTTCCCAAACCCAAGCTCAATTTGAAGAATTCCTACAATTATTTCCATATTTATTCTTTAATTCCTTCAATTTACATACATGTAAAAATGATACTCAAATTCATGCAAGACAATCAAAGTCAAACTAAAAAAAATAATAATTAATTTCTAAGTTTATTTCCATAACCATGAGCCTAGCTAAATTTTCTTACTCAAACCCAATTCTTTACAAATTCCATGAATTGATTCCATAACTTTCTTAATTTCAACTAGTATATGAAGTTTGTACATGAATTAAGCATAAGTCTCTTCCTTGCTTCAATTTCAGATATAATGTGTTGATTTCTAATTCCCTCGCTCTTCCTTCAATTTCCATCATGAAGGTATGAGAGGTGTTCACACCATAATACGTGGATTGTCTCACACCTAATCATGACCCAATTGGTGGTAATATAAAACCTTCCCACAGAAGAAATAACTGGGAATTAGTTTGGTTTGAATTTGAATATAAAGACACAATGCTTTGAAGCATTGTGACTCTTGGATAAGGAATGGTTGTAACTATTGCTTAAGAGACACCATGTAAACGCTTATAAATACATGGCCATCACAATGGTTTAGTCATCTAAAATTTTTCTCCTTTATTCTAGTTTCCTGATTGTATTTTCTTGTGTGATAAATACCTCACTGGATCACCAATCACTTGGGCATTGTTAGTTAATCTGTCAAGGGTATCGAGCTTAGATTACACATTATTGCATATGTCGAAATAGCTTTTGATAGAACAAAAATTTTCCTAACTCTTACCAAAAATTCAAAAATTATTGATCGTCAATCTTGCATTTGTTAATTCCGCTTGTTTATTTAATCATCACCAATGTGTTATATTCCCAGAGAACTATCCAAAGAAAATAACCGCTGGGGTGCTATTGTTCCAAACCCATTGAAAGTAAGACCTAATTATATTGGAAACAATTTTATAAAATATTTTTGGGTTCAAATTATATAGTGACCGGTTTTTCCCATTCGATGTTTGTATCCTGACTTAGGTTCCGAGATTCCATCTTTGTGTATTGGTTGTTGTCGCCTATATTTTCTTATTTGGAGTTATAGGATGTGTTGGGCGGGTTTGGAACAAAGTTGGTTGAGCTTAGGAACCAAAACTAGTTGCCCAGATTTTGGCTTGTCCGCCGAGCGAGAGTTTGACGCCGAGCGACTTGTTGTTGCTTGTCCGCCGAGCGGGGTTTTGGCGCCGAGCGAAAACACCCATCCAAGATTTCTTGTGCAGGTGGTTGACGCCAAGCGGAGTTAAGCCGCCGAGCTGGGTCTGTGGAGTGTCCGCCGTGGGTTTGTCCGCCGAAGGACGATCGGGTATAAAATCGTGTTTCAGCTGCTTTTAAAGCATTTTTCACCCCTTTTCAGATTCTAAACCCTAGGTTACGAAGTTCTCTTCCCAACTCATCTTCTTAGATTGATCTATTTAGAGTGTGTATCTACTCCTAGTTCCTTCATTAAAAAGGTAGAGGAGAGTGAGGGCTACATTTAATATGAGAAATTGTTGGTTTGGAGCACTTTGGAGTTTGGGCTATCATCTCCGCTTCTTCTTTTTGGGTTCTTGCTTGAGGTAGGATTTCCTACTCCATTTATACGCTTTTAACCCTAAGTGTTGGTATTTTGGTATGTGGGGTAGTTTATGATTTTGGGAGAAACCTTAGGGTTTTGGTTTAGATTAATTTGTATAATTAATTTAAGGGAAAAATGTGGAATTGGGTTTAATTCATGAAGTTAGGGAAATTATGAGATTAATGATATAATTGGGTAGTTTAAATACTACCTATGAGAATGTTGATTTTACATTCATTGTTGTATTTATTTCTTGTTTAGAAATAACTGCTGGGCTATCTGAGGATAGTCGTGATTGTTGTAGACCTTGCATGTGGCTTAGGTATAATCGAATTAAGTCACTTATGTTGATCGTTGAATTAATACAAAACATTACTTGTATTGATTATGTGTTGTATATGGCAATTGTGTGTTTCATTGCATATGCATGTTGTTTGGAGAAGATAGGATGAACTCCACGGTTTAGGAAGATATGATGTACCTCTAAACCGGATTTGTTAGGAGGAGATAGATGGACTCCAAGAGTATCACTCATATGTGTGCTTATTGATAATAGTAATATTGTTATTTGTTGTTGATATGATACATCATTATAATGTGTATCGCTTGGAAGTATGGAAGTGTTGTGGTTTGAGCTTTAACTTCATTTATTTTGTGACATCTCGATCACTATTATAGTTGGCCGTGTTCTCGAGCCATAATGATATAATTGGAAAGTTGAATAAATATTGGAAAGTGAAAGGTGTCATAGACAATATGTCATAGACAATGTAGACATTCGTGTCATGAAATTGGAAATTGATTATCCGGTGTTAACCATGTATCGAATGCTAATGCTTTTAGTTAATTCTTATGCTTGGTTTAGTATTTTTCACTGGCCAGGCTCACCCTATATGGGAATTTCATTGTGTTCGTGTGGTTCACTACCTCCAAGGACTTAGCTTGTGAGGATTTGGACTAGAAGACTTGCTTTATTTTTATTTGTTTTATTTGAACAACTTGTAAACTTTCAAGCCTAGGGCTTTATTTGTTTTTGAGTTAGAACTCATGGAATTGTGTCCAAGTGTTGGCTTGGCAAGATGTAAGCCCATAGGCATTTATTATGATGTTTTTATTTCATGGTACTGATGAATAGAATAAGATACTTTATTTCCTTATAATTCAAGCATGTTAATATTATGTATTATGGATTTATTTTGAGGGCGCTATAACTTGGCATCGTAGCGCATCGTCTTAATACTTTGGTTACGTAAGTGATTAGTATCACAATGGGTTCGCCTCGCTTGATAGAGACTTAGTGTAATGATTACATGCTTATATGATAACATGTTTATGTGATTATGTGGGTATGGAATGTAGTTCCTAGGATGTTGATTGATCCTTGAGTCTCGAAAAGTCTTGTTGGAAAGGCACTTGATCAATGTTGTTTCCAACCGAACTTTAGTGACGCCTAGACTATCATTATCCAGAATGAAATTAGAGGTGCTTATGTGATTATGTGCTTACGTGAATGAATTATTTTTGTTCAATGAATTAGGACGAGAGTGATTAGCTTCGCACATTTATTAATGTGCTAACGCTTTTGTTTTTGTATTAGGATGTCGTGATTTACGGACGAGGACGCGGTAGGCGTGGTAGGCCGTAGGCAGAGTGCTCGTATGTAAGAGATTCCAAGAGTACAGAAATTTCGCGCTTCAGAGGGTGTTGGCTGTGCCAATGTGGTCGAGCCAAGAGGGCTTGTGCTACGGGCGCTTAGCCCGAGAGATAGCAGGGCATTCAGTGAGTCAAGAGGCATTCTTCGAGCCGAGAATCAGTTCGGTTGTTATGATGCAGACCTCCTTTCAAGAGGAGTTTTTCCATTTAATCCTGGATGAATTTGTGGGTGATCCAAAAGAGCCGCCATACGTATGAATGGCTCGAATGCACAACTTAAAACGCTTTGAGATGCTTGGCATCGAAGACGAGGTTGAAGGTGACCTTGGCATCTTTCCACCTTAACGGGATGCGTCAAGCAGGAAGTTCACCAAGGGTCGATTGGAGGTACTTAAGGCTTTTGTTGATGTTTTGAGAAGTACCGCCTCCACTGCTCAGAGAAGTTAAGAGATCGGGCCGCCAAAAAGGCATTAGTTCATCGCTGGCCGAGCTTGAGGCCTCATTTATTAGTTTGTCCGTGTTCGCACTCGAGTTAGTGGCGCCCTGAGGAGCGCCTGTATTGAGTTTGAGAAGAAGTCGAGGCGTGGCCTCATGCCGAGAGTTGTCTGATCTATGATTAGGGATTTTGGGCGATTGGTTGATGCGTTGTTCTCATACCGAGACTATGATGCAGGAGGAGGAAAGGCAGAAAGGCTCCAAGAGGAGTCAGATGGCCAGGTGATGGCAGAGGTAGAGGTTTCACCCTCACAGCCTCGTGAGTAGTTTTTTCTAGATCCACTTTTCCAAAGGCCAAGTGCTAGTTCTGGGAAAGGCAGTCAGGGAGACATTACCTGTTTCAAGTGTGGCCAGCTGGGTCACAAGTCTCCAGTTTGTCCTCAGAGGGGAGGAGTTCAGAGAGCAGCATCTTCTTCGGCTTGATCTCAGAGCTGTGAGTCGCAGAGGCCACCGCCTCTTGTTTTCAAGGCGGACAATGGGCACATGAAGAGGTTTTGCCCACGCTTGAGTGGCACATCCGGTGCATCTGTTCGAGGCGCACTCAGAGCCGGCTTGCCCGCCACCGGGCTCAGCCTCGAGGGCCAATCAGGCTTCATCGTCCCCTCAGGCAAAGGCAGCCTTATGCCCGAGGGGTGAGTTGATCAGACGCCGTCTGGGCGCCATTGCGTCGTTATCACAGGATCCTGACTGCCCATCTATTGTAGAGGTACCTTCTTGTTCTCGCAATTCATGTTAGTGTTTTGATCGACACGTGTATCTCATTCTTTTGTGTCTCGCCGGTATCCATTTTGGAGTTGGAGTTGGCTCAGTTCGCATCTCCTATCTGTCTAGTGTCACCTCTTGGGGGGGAGTTGATTTTGAAACAAGGTGTTAGGGGTTGTGATATAGAGGTCGATGATCATAGAATCCCTTTTTCTTTTGTGGTTATGCCCATGAAGGGCTTTGATGTTATTTTGGGTATGGACTGGTTATCGTCATACCGAGCAGTTATTGATTGCTACCGACAGAGGGTCACTTGTTGTACCGTGAACGGGGAATGTTTTCGTTTTCTGGGCGATCGGGTTGGTAGTGTTTTGCCACCGGAGTATGATCATGCGAGTGAGCTTAGTGGTCTACTTGCTAGTCTTTCGATTAGGAGGGTGATGAGACTCGATTGTGTTGCCGAGGGTGGTTTGTGAGTATTCCTGGACGCTTCCCGAGGATCTTGTTATTTGCCACCTCACTAGAGATTGAGTTCTCTATTGATTTAGTGAGTTCACGACGCCGATTTCTATGGCACTACCGCTTTTACCCAAACCGAAGTTAGTTGAGTTGAAGGTTTAACTCAGAGTTGTTAGATAAGGGCTATATCCGCCCTAGTGTTGTCAGGGGAGCACCGCCCTCTTTGCTAAGAAGAAGGGTGGTGCTTTGAGATTATGTATTGATTACAGAAATTGAATCGCCACGGCTAAGAATAAGTATCCTATGCCCCGTATTGATGATTTGTTTGATCAGCTGAAGGGTTCCGGTTGTTTCTCTAAGATAGATTTGAGATCGGGTTATCATCAGTTGAGAGTCAGGGAGGAGGATATTCCTAAGACGGCATTCCGTACACGGTATGGTCACTATGAGTTTCTGGTGATGCCGTTTGGGCTCACTAATGCACCCAAAGGTTTATGGATTTGATGAACCGGGAATTCTTGGATCATTTTGTGGTCGTCTTCGTGATCTACATTCGATTTATTCACCTTCAAGGAGGAGCACGAGGAACACTTGAGAGTGGTGCTTGAGTTACTTAGAGCCCATAAGTCGTATGCTAAGTTCGGAAGTGTGAGTTCGCTAGAAGAGGTGAAGTTCTTAGGCCATGTAGTTTCGGGAAGGTGTCTGTTGATACATCCAAGACCGAGGCAAGGCAAGATTGGGCACGCCTTAAGAGTGTGTTTGAGATCCGGCAGCTCGATTAGCGGGTATTACCGCTGATTTGTGAAAGATTTCTCCGTGTTAGCTTCAATTATTGACTAGATTGACTCTAAGGAGTCAAATTTGTTTGGAGTGAGACTTGTGAAAAGTCATTTTCAGAGTTGAAAGTTAGATTGACTACCGCCTCCTGCCTTGATTATTCCAGAGAGAGGGTCAAGTTATGCGCCTATTGTGATGCCTCACGAGAGGTCCGGTGTGTGTTGATGCAAGAGGGGAAAGTGGTCGCTTATGGCTCACGCCATTGAAAATTCATGAGAAGAATTACCCCACGATGATTTAGAATTAGCAAATTGTGATTTTTGCCTTGAAGATTTGGAGGCATTATCTTTATGGTGAGAGGTTCGAGGTATTCTCTGATCATAAGAGTTCAAATATCTGCTTACGTAAAGACTTGAATTTGAGGCAAGAGGAGGTGGATGGAGTTTATCGAGGATTATGACTTCGAAGTTGCACTATCATCCTGAAAGGCCAATGTTGTCGATGCCCTTAGCAGAAATCACAGACATAGCTAGTATAGCCATCCGAGAGGAGATGTTGGGTGCACTTGGGGAGTTTGATTTGCATCTGGCTAACTGTAGAGGTCGCGGCCTTGTTTTCGTTGTTGCACAAACCACACTTGTGACTCGAGTGTTAGAGGCTCAGAGGGGTGATCTTGAAGTGGAATCTCCGAGAGAAGATTTCCAATGGAAGGTTGAGAAGGGTTTGACAGTATCCCGACCGAAAGTGAGATACCGAGACTGCTCATTTGTGCCGAGTCTTGCCGAGAGGAGGTACCCGAGAGTTTCATCATTCGCGCTTTGCGTACATCCGGAGGTACTAAGATGTATCAGATTTGGGTCGCTTTGGTGGCGGGTATGAAGAGAGATGTGGCAGCCAGATTCAGGTGCCTTACTTGTCGCCAGTGAAGGTCAACATCAAAGGCCACGTTTGTTGCAACCCTTGCCTGGTCGAGTGGAAGTGGGAGCATGTCACTATGGACTTCGCTGTGGGTCTTCCAAGACTCAATGGGTAGTGATGCTATTTGGGTGGTCAGAGACCTATTGACGAAGCTCGGGCGCACTTCATTCCTATGCAGTTAGAGATTCAGAGATCATCTTGCCGACTTATATATCCCGGACATAGTGAGGTTGCACGGGGTCCCAAAGGACGCATCGCCTCGTATAGAGATCTCGCTTTACGCTGTGTTGTGGCAGAGTTTGCAGAAAGTGCTTTAGGCACTAAATTGACCTTTAGCACGTTTATCATCCTCAGACCGACGGCAAATTCGAGCGCATTATTCGCATCCTGAAGATATGTCGTGGTCAGGTTCTCGACTTTAGTGGGTCGTGGGAGAGGCACTTGTTATTAGTGGAGTTTGCTCCTACAACAACAGCTTTTCGGGCCTAGTATCCAGATGGCAACCGCTTGAGGCCTTGTATGGCCGATCGTAGATCTCCGCTTGTTGGGCCGAGGGTGATGCACCTCTCGCTGGGTCCGTGAGTTGGTGAGGGAAACGACGGAGAAAGTTGAGCTTATCCAGAAGAGGCTTGTTACAAGACAAAGTCGCCAGTAAATCTTATGTCAATCGTAGGAGGAGACCTTGGTATTTGAGCCGGTGATCATGTCTTTGAAGATATCACCTAAGCTAGTTTGATGAGGTTTGGGAAGAGGAAGTTATCCCCGGTTTATTGGTCCTTTGAGATCCTTGAGAGAATTGGTGAGGCTACCTATCGCTTAGCTTTGCCACCGCAGCTTGTCCTGAGTTCATGACGGTTTCATGTGAGTATAAGCTGAAGTATGAGCCGATCCATCACATGTGTTGATTGGACCGATTTAGTAGTTGATGAGGATGTCTTGAGGAGAGACCAATTCGGGCCTTGGATAAAAGGATCAAGTGTTGCGAGGCAAAACCATCCCTTTGGTGAAAGTTTTGTGGAAGCATCACTTGAAAGTGGAGGAAGCCACTTGGGAACGTGAATTGGAAGTCCATGGAGAAATATCCCACATGTTTAGTGATTAGAAATCTTATATATAGATTTTTGTAATATTGTTGAACTTGAGAATTTTATATATGTTCTTAAGTTGGAAAACATTGAGAATGTTTTGGATTTAATGTTAGCATTTTGAACTTGTCTTTTATGGAAGTAGAATATAACATTTATATATTGAATGTGTTGTTTATATCATGAGATTGAATATGATATGGAATTTGTTAACATTGAAAGGAATAATGCATAATATTGATGCAAAAAGTTGAATATATGTTGGCTTATACAGACAGAGATGCCTCTTGATAAGAGATGAAGTGACCAATATTGGTCAAGTTGTTGATTATTGTTTTATATATCAATGGAATTAAGAAACACTTGTTTTTACAACTTATGTTTAATTCTCGAGGACTCTAAATTCCTTTTAAGTGGGGAGGTTAGTAGCTTAATTCCTGGTCTTTTTCCTCTATTCGATGTTTGTATCC